>OZ038497.1:65252446-65329946 GCA_964036315.1 Acanthosepion esculentum
TCATTCCAGCAAGGAAATACAAAGTTAAATAATGTTCATCTCATTTGTTTTCACCTGCATGCTTGGCCACTATAGCCCACAGGAATCACTTCTTCCAGCTATACCAGAGTGACACATCTGATTGCAACAGACGTCTCTTTGTCTCTGCTTGTAATAAGTGCAAGCATGTCCTCAATAAAGCAGTTACTGTTTGCTGATAGAATGAAACAACGTAGGGCATCTTGCAAGTTCAGTTCTAGAGATTATTGGCAGTTCTCCAAGCATGTGCTAAACAACAGCAAATCCTCAATCCCTCCTCTATTCAATCAATTCAAAGTTCTGACATCTACAGCAGATAAGGTTCAATGCTTTGCTCAGAAATTCTATTCCAACTCAACACTTGACTCATCTGGAGTACCCACACCTGATTTCCCCGTCCCCAGAACTGAGGCTCTACTGAGTGATATGTGCATAACCCCAGCACTGATCTCGGATATAATTTCTAAATTAGACTCCCATAAAGGCAAGTGGAAATGATGGAATACCAACTGTTGTCCTAAATAAATGTGCTCCCAAGATGGTTCCAGTTCTCTACAACTATTGCCTTGTTGCTTCTTACTTTTCAGCAAAGTAATCGAGGCTTTAATCAATGATGAAGTGGTTAAATATCTTACCTCTCATGACCTACTCTCTGACAAACAGACATGCCTCCATATCCTTTCACATGAATGCAGGTATCCACCAATGCTCCTGGGTCCTACACAGTTTCTGATCTTCTTCAATGATCAAGATGTCATCAATTCCCAAGGAGGAATTTATGCAGATGACACTATCATTTACTCCTGTCTCTAGCAAATCCATTAGAGCTGACAAAATTAACCTGACCGTTGCTCTTGAAAAGGACCTCCAATCAGTGTTTAACTGGGGCAGGAAATGGGGTGTAAATTTTAATGCCTTCAAAACTAAACTGTTTAACAAATAACCCATCATGCAGTCATCTTATTAGGATTTGATCCTTAAAGTCAGTCCTTTAAAATACAGGTCGCAACATAAGATGAAATTTAAATTTTTATTGCATTATTCCAAAATTTTAACACATCAGCTATTAATGTCAACAACTGATCACAAATACTTATTAATTTAAAAAAAAATTACTAATTAATGTTTAATTATTAAACATGAATTATTAATTTTTGTAGTTATTGATAATATTAAACTTTAATATTATTGATGTTTTTTCTTGATAAAAGTTTAAAAAATAACCATAAATATGTAAAAAAAAAAAAAATGCGTATATTGTCAAATTCCTTTTCCTTTTATTATAATGCTTATTATCTAAACAATAATAATACTGAATATTTTTTTTAACATTTAAAATAGATTTCATTACATCTCCCTTGATAGCTGTATGGCGGCATAGCCAGGGCACAGCCTGCTGTCTTTGGTCAGGATCGATACTGGCATCAGAAAACAAGTCGTCAGCCCACACTTGTCGGTCATTGATGGCGTTTGACACAGTAGCTGGTCTTCAAATTGACCTCTTCAACTGTGTTCTCTTACCCACGTGATTTTTGATCTTAAGAGATTCAAGCTCAATTATCACTGGGGTATCTCAACCAAGCTAAACTAAGGAGTTGAATACACGCACAAAAAAAATATTTGCAGTTTTTTCTTTTTCTTCTTTTCCCAACCCGTTCCTAATATTTGGCGACGGAACGAAAATTTTGGGCAACTTCTTTAAGAGTGGCCAGACTTGACAACTGGATTTATCTTCAAGTACTGTTGTTTGTACTTTCCAGAATGGCACAAGGTTATTGTCAGAGTTTTTCTTCTTCAGCAGACATTATCATCATTAGGTTGGCAAAACGGCGTAATGGCAAAAAAAATCTCATAACTCCCCGACCGCAACTTCAACTCCAACTAACTTTAGCCCAAGTGGGTATTTGTATTTATGGGTGTCCCTTCCAACTGACTGGTGTGGTGCATGCGAATAGGTGGGTTTTATGAAAATCTTCAAAAATTCGATCAGTCTTCTTTCGTTTTCTGTTTCACACTTCCAGTTTTGGAAGATCTCCTCTTTCAGGAGGAGCTATTATACGACGTCAGCCTTCCTAACGTCATCTTCTGCCTTTACAATTACACATTCTGTTTTCATAATTATAATTTTTTCTCAGGGAAATTTTGGCTGACAACTTTCTCAGCACATATACATCGGACACCTTTCAACAGACGACTTTAACCTCTGGCCCCTAAACCCGCCAGCTGTGTCTCGCTGAATAGTAACAATCGTATTGTGTAACTTTTTCAACCTGTTCTGAATATCCTGGGAAAATGAATCCCTTTCTGACAAAAAAATAAAATAACCCTTCTTTAACCCTTTTCGTCCGTATGCCATGTTAAATATTGTTACAGCTGTCGCGATCTGTTAATAAAAAACTAAAGTTTTCACAAATTCCGTACAATATTTTTTTGCATTTGTCGCATCAGAATTAATAATTCTAATAAAAATATTTTATGAAAAAGAATTCAACTTAAAATGCAAGAGAAAATAACTAAAAAAAAAAAACATAGAAAGTCCAACATTTTGACATTACTCCTTTGTTTTTGTTTTTTTTGTTTTTTTTTTTTACACAGATGTGCAAAAAAGACTGAGCTGATAGTGAAAGAAATGATGATGATAGTAAATGTAAGGATAAAGATATAAAGGATGAGTGGAGAGATACAATGCCATAATATCAAAGCGTAATAAAAAAGATTTTGGATATTATAATTGTCACATTTTCATTTCATAGTCTGAGAAGGCTTCTCTCAGATTTCACTGACAAACTTAAGGAATTATCACTTTTACATTGTTATTTTAAGCGTGTGGTGACAGAAACAAGAAGAAACGGCAGACGTTTAAGAAATAAATAATTGTATTAACAAAAAAATACAACTAATGGTGAAGTGGTTTGAAAGTCTCTTGTTGAAAGAAAGAGATAAGTAAAGCCGTCCACAGAGGCTTACGGCAGGTGATGGAGGGTGAGTCGTCCTTGGAGATAGGAGGCCAGTTATCTTTGGGTGTGCAGGTGGCGTTCCCACGTGCGAGTTGTGCCGACTGACTTACCAAGATGTCCCTTTGATGGGATTTTATGTCCTTTTCGTAGGCTTTTCGGCTTTATAGATGAGCCGATTCAGCTGTTTGTTCGTCTTGTGGTCGGCCTCATAGTTTGCTAGGGCGACGTGTTGATGAATCTGTCGCAGCAAAGCGTTTATCAGTATGCCGTAAGCACTGGGGTCGTCATTGGAAATGTTCCCGTTGAGTATGGCCAAATCAATGTTGGGGTGCCCACGAGTAATGCGGCGAAATTCCAGTTGTGTTGTTGGCGGTAGTGACACAGCAGATTCGATGACATCGGTCCATTCACAGTTCCTGTCCTCATAGACCATATAAAGAGCGTTCTTTAATGTGATGTTGCCGGAACTTTATGGAATATGTATCAGAAGATCTGGTTTTAGGAAAGTTTTTAAAACTATTCAACTTATTAACAAGAAAAATCTCAAGCTGATGTTAAAAATTGCCACATAACATTTTTGTTATATTTAAGAATATGGAATGATATATTATGACATGTCTCTAATTCGTATTTAGATACGTTGTATTTATTTTTAATTTTTCTAGTTGAATTGTTCGCCTATATTGCATATGATCCATTATTGTACATAATTAGGTTACAATAGAATTTGTATGAATACTACTTTATGGAAATTAAGATATAGTAGGGTGGGGCCCCGTGTCATAAATTGGGGTGGGGTGGCCCTGCAAGTCGAGTCGGCATCGAAATGTTTTGTTTTTTTTTTTAAAAGGGGAAAAAAACTGAGAAAGTGACAAGTGATCACTGTATAGAATTTTTTTTTAAGAACTCTTAGTTTGAAGATAGGGTTACAATATACTATTAGACTTCGAGTTTGGTTTAGGCATTAAAGTATTATCCTAGGGTTAGGTAAAGCACAAAAGAAGAGTTAGTTACGGTTAGACTTTACGTAAATAATAATCCTAAGTTTAGAGTTAGGGATAGACAATAGTTTGAATTAGTGTTTGATATTAGGTAGTTGTTGTTGGAGGTATTGAATATATTCACACATAAAATTGTCACACCTAACATAAAGTAAACATTAGTTTGCTTTGATTTATGTTAAGTGTTTGTGTGATTTTTTTTTCAATGTAGGCAGGTTTTAAGCGAACAATTGATACTCTGTCCTTTACCTTTTTTTTTTTTAATCGTATAATATTTTTTGTGTTGTTCCAACGCTTTGTGAGGATCTGAATAATCTGGGAATCATAGTTTCTTAACTATGTCGTTCCTGAGAAAAATATAGGCGCAGTTATGTAGCTCTGCGGGTATAAAAGATTGTTTAGTCACACATCTAGTGGATGTAAAAGATAATCTTTTTTAATTTCTTGACAAAGTCCGTAGATGGGGTTGATATTTTGTCTACCGCAAAGTATTTCCAAAAACGATGTCTTCTTTCTATTGCAAATTGATAGAAGAGGAATAGTTAGGTTATCTACCCCCAATCATAAGAGGCAATCTAATGCAGTTTTTAGCCATCCTTGGAATCTTTCCACAATCCCGTTGGCACAAGGGTGGTAATCAGTAGTTCGGATATGTGTTAAACGAGTAAGTAGACAAATTCCTGGAAGATTGAAATTGTGAACCTCTGTCAGTAGTAATCACAGATGGAACTACATATGTACTGATCCAGTTGTCCAGTACAACTTTTGCAATAGTCTCTGCGGAAGTATTTAGAATAGGAAAAACTGCAGACTATCGACTAAAATGATCCACTATGGTGAGCATGTGTGAAAGGTGGAGAGGTCTAACAATGTCGATATGCAAATGAGTGAATCTACCATCAGGTCTGGAATTTATCAATGGGCGATTTTGTATTTTTTCCAACTTTGAGTTTTTCACACTGAATGCATTGTTGCGTCAAAGTTCTTATTTCAGTGGATATGTTCAACCATACAGAACGATGTTATCACTTTGGTGTTTGCTCGTCTGTTAGGATGTGATAATCCGTGAAGGTAGTTGAAGATTTCTTACGTAACGATGGCGATATATAAAGTCGAGGGTAACTTTTTCCATGCTGCATGTCCGAAAGGGATGGATAAGCTTTCAAGTTGTAGTGAAGTATCTTCCTTGACTTGTAAAAGTGCAGAGTCTTTCTTTTTGTGTTATGAACCTAGTCGTAATACACAACCTGCCCATTTTCACACCTTTTTTCGTAACAAATGTCAACTTATTTTTCATTGAGATTTTTAGTATTTTGCGAAACCTGTGGTTGTTGTTGAATGTTCGCCAAATTCGAGGTCGGAGAGAGGAGGAGAAGAAACGCCTCTTTTTTTTGTCGCTAATTTTTTTTTCACTTGTATTCTTACTTCTGGCTTCTTGCGCGTTTCTACTGGCATTCTGTCCCTACTTGCTGCCTGCATGCCGTCCAGACTTAAATAATCTATTTCGTATACTACGTTTATAATACTACGGGAGGTTTCGACATCGGACTCGACCAGCAGATACGCAATGCCAGCACCGGACACTGGATCTGGCTAACAATGTCACAACGCCAGCACAACATCGCATCGATAACGCTCAGCCCTGACCAGCTACCGTCGACGATAATGTTCCTGATCGGCACTAACTAGATTCCTATCGCCGATAGATTCCGGGCTGTCTTGACCAGACTGGCCACACCTTCCTTCGTCCAGCCGACCGGAGTCCACTACAATAGCAGCCTTGAGTATACCACTTTCTTCGAGAGGGATTTGGTAGTGTAGTGGGTTAGTCAGTCTGTATCGGTGACAATTAAAAATTAAACTGACCCCGATTTAGTAAAAATAATAATTTTTACTAAATCAAAGTCAACAACAAGAAGAAAAATAATCAAACAGGCAGATATTTGTTTTAACAGAAAATATTTTTATATGATTGTAACACTTCAAGTTCGATCCTGGTAAACAACAAACGGCAACAGATGTAACTTTTCGTCGCGGTCAGCCCGGAGTGGATCCTGGTTTGATCAATGAAGTGATCCCTTTGATCCTGACCTGCCTTACCCCACGTTGTGATTGATTTGATTATAAGGAGGCCGAGATCGATTCATCACAAGTAACTTCATGTTGAGTTGGTCCAAGTCGAGCGAAGTCGTACAATAAATTGGAGAAAAAACAGCACTCGAAATGTATATAAAAAAATTACTATTTTTATATCAATTCTGCGTACAATTGTTCGTTAGTAGTTATGTTCGCATACAGGTGTTTGTCGACCCAACCCGTTCCTAAATCGGACGCAGCACTTGGGTAAGCTGTTAAATTTTTGAATTGCAGAGTTAGCGAAATTTGTTTTACTGTTTTGGTAAGTTTGGCTCAAGGTTGAAGTCGGAGGTTGTTGTGTTTGGCAGGAGTTATGGAATCTCTCAGCGACCTCCGCCGCTTCCCTTCTCAACTCTCAACTGTCAACTCGTAACTCTGAACTGAATGAATGGCTTTCGCACATTCATTTTTATGGACTCAATGTAACACTATTTAGCAACGGCAGTTAGTTGACCAATTAATTAACCACAGAAGTTAATTACGGGGATTACTTAAACCGATAGATAGAACGAAAGGCATACTGAGCAATACTTTTTTGTTTTCTTATTTTCCCAAACAAAGAATGGGTAAAAAGATTTTTTTATTTTATTTTCAAATGCGATTCAAGATAATCATTTTTCCTTTCTCGCAGAAAAACGGAAGTTTGACGCTGAGGTATGCCAACTGTTCCTGAATAAGATTAAGAATTTAACGACCTATTGTTTCCCTTTCTCGCGAATAAGTCAGGTTTTTGGAAAAGGGAGACGGGCGTGCAGCTGTCAGCGTTGGTTAATACTCCGATAGAACCACGAATCGGTCACTTAGTGAATGTCGGTCAGCGGGGCATGGAAGGAAGTTAACAAAAATAAAATACTAAAGGAAGAATTTGACGAAATTCGTTATCAATGAGTGCAGAATTGATCGAAGTCGGGTTGAGACAAATATTGTTTTTGCGACGGAATTTCGTCGCCATACTGGCGGGCATCTGGTTGTGATAAAACAAGTTTTGGTCCATAAGTGGACACGGTTTCCCAAATTAACGAGTAAATGAATAATTAAAGCATTGTGGCAAAGGCCCTGGCAATTACCAGATGTCTAAGGTAAGATAAAAGATTGTCAACAGAATTCTGGGAGGTCTAATTGTTTTTTTTTAAAGAAAAAGGAAAAATAATTTTTCTTTCCCTTCTTTTTCCCTCCAGGGCAAGATAAACACCTACCTGGCTTGAGGTGGTGGGAGGGATGAAAATATGATAAAACAGGGGGTCTGGTTGACACCCACTTGAAGGATTGGTGTGAGGTATCAATGTGAGAAAGGCTAAGCTTAGGAGGATAATTCTCCTCCGACTTTCCCTCACAGAAGATGAGGATATGAGAAGGAGGGAGATTTTTGTTGACACCCCTCGAAAGGATTGGTATGAGAAGGAAGAGGGCTCTCCGACCTTTCCTCGCAGAAGGGGTGGATCCCCTCTAGACAAAGAGAGGTAGATTTCCAAAAATGGAAAATGATAAATATTCCTGACCGAAAACAAAGAAAATCCTTATTGGGGATTTGAAATCAACGAAGAACCCAAACCACGTCCGATCCCACTCCGGGTTTTGATCGGCGTCCATATATGCAAACGTCTTCGGGCGTTTTAGCAGTTGCAGTAGAGAATACAGTGCAGTTCCCGGACAGTTCGAGACCGTTACAGCTGGAGAGAGTTAGAAGATAGCGCCTCGCAGAGGTGGCCGCACGAATCCATTCCTTCCGACTTAGACTTCTAACAAAGAACAAATTATAGAAGTTTGACTTATATTTTCCACCAGGGCCGACTTTATTGAAAATAACCCAGATATCCAGTGCTCGCTAAGAACGCAAAAGTGCTACAATCCACATTTTTGGGGGCTGGGAGAGAAAGAGATAGACGCACTCCTGTAACTCAACAAACCGACATAAAATTAATCACTATTCCTAACCAGTCGCTCGCCTTGAAGTTGTTCTTTGTGTTTTTGTTTTTCTACATTTATTGTGCAGTATCACCTTGACCCGGATTCGGCTGGCACTACGGCCCGACGTTTGATTGATCTCGTCAACCTAAGATCAAATCACAACGTGGGTAGGTTGAATCGAGATCAAAGCAGTTGCTTCGGTGACCAGGCGTTGGAGGCGAGCCGAGTACAAGTTGGTACTAGAACCTAACAAGACTACAACCGATGTCTCAAGGTTAGCCCGTCACAAGTGGTGTCGAGACTGCAGGACTGCGCCAGAGAGAGGCAGGGGTCACGAGTGGTGTCGTGACTGCAGGATCTCACCGACGAGGGGTCGGGCGTCACATCAAACTGGAAACCGGTGCGGGGCAAGGCTGGGTTTCGGTGAATCCCCTGATTTTCAACAAAAGTCTATTGTTTTTGGTCTTGAGAAATTAAAATAATTCATAATTTTGCGGAATTCTCCCTCCCTCGTGGGGGTTGTTGCAGATATCGCTCCGCTTGGCTGCTTCTACCTTCTCTTAGTACCACCTCTTACAATTGCCTTCCAGTGGGCGTGAGTAGTTCCGTCAACCTCAATGTCTCTTCTGTGCCTGCTACCCTTCAGCAGATGCAGGCAGCCCATCATCCTTCCTTGATCGCTCTTCTGCGACTATTACCTCTAGCATTCGGCTGGAGATTAATTAAAAAAATATGGTTTCAACTGCTCTTATCTCATAAGTGAATTGTCACACAATTGGGTTTCTCGCCTTTGATCCAAGAGACTTTCCCAGGGAAATTTTTGAACTCCCATTATGGTGACAATTTGTTTTGCCAAAGGTCACCATTCCGCAAGTGTTCAATTCATTGTTTTTCATTCCAACATCCCGCGAAATAAATTCATTTAGTTTTAATCCAATTCTTCTCATATCAAATCCAGGCATTGGTTGCCGCAAGCTGACAACAACGGCTGTCAGCACAGAATCGCTTTCAGGCAGTTCATTGGCCCTTGGCTCTTTTTGCCTTAGGCTCGCCTGTTTCCCAATCAGCTATTTCAGCTAATTTTAAGTCATTAGCATGACCCCTCTTTGTTCGCCTCGCCATCTGATCCCAGATTACGAATGATACAGGTCCCATCTGTTCTATTATTCTATAGTAATGTTCCCACCTTTGATCTAGTTCTCCTTCTCTTAGATGGATTTTGTAGTATACGGGGTCCCCAACTTCCAGTTCTACTTCCTTTCTCTCCTTGTTCATCTTCTCATTCCTCTTCTTTTGAGTCCTCTATATTCTCCATTTGGCCTGGACGAATAATCTATGCTGCTGTTCTATTATTAACTGGTGATGGTCATGTACTTCCTGCGAGGCTTCAATAAACTCTCCATCGGCAGGGCCACATCTGTGCCAAACAGCATATAATATGGTGAAAATCTGGAGGTTTCATTAAACGAAAACCTCACGGCTGCCAGAGCCTGTTTCAGGTACAGGTCACAGTCCCCAATATTGTCCCTTGCCAATTTGGCCAGTATGTCTCCTAAGGTTTTAGCGTTACTTTGGGGGTAATAGGGAGACGTTGTTATGTGTTCCACATTTAGACTTGCCAGGACCTCCTTCATTATATTCTTCACATTCTCCGGTCCACTGTAACCTGGGTAAAATTTCACCTACCACCAAATCGGCTAGTGTTCTACCCCTTTTATCCGGCACAGCGAAGGCCTCTGGCCAATCCGTTAGCCAATCCACAAAGTTCACTATGTACACATTGCCTCTAGGAGTCTCCCCATATGGTCCCAACACATCCATACTGATCTTTTCGAAGGGGAAACTCGGGACATCTGTCTCTTCTAAGGGCATCATTCCTTTCCTCCTATTTTGCGCCTGACACACAACGCAACTCTGAACATAGTTACTGACCTCTCTGTACAGCCTGAGCCAGTAATGATTCCTTCCTATCAGGTCGTAGGTTTTATCAATCTCCATATGGCCCAGCTTTTCATGACATTGTTCTATTATCTCCAGCTTCAATTTCTTAGGTACATATAGACTGTGTCTAAACTCCTCGTCTCTTCGTGAGAGATAGTATAGCCTCCCTTCATGTATGGTATACTTGGGAGTCTCTCCCGCCTCTACTCTTTCTCTGAGAGCGGTTATCTCAGTGTCCTCTTGTTCCCTCTCGATTTCTTCCGTCCAGTGGGGGGGGGGGGGTCACCTGTGTGTCCGTCTTCAACACAGGGCGGTTCTTCAACCTATTATAGGAATTGGGTAAGATCTATCCTCTTCCCCGGTTCCACTCTGACAGATACTTTCTCCAATCTTCTAGGTACCCTAGAGAGCAGGTCGGCACAGGTTTTATCGCTTCCAGCCATTTTTACAGCTATTTTACAGTTGTACCCGCCCAGCTTCAGGGCCCACTGCTGTATTTTTTGTTTGTTCACTCCGCTTCCAACAAATATTGGAGAGGCCTCTGGTCAATTTTTATGATAAACGTGGCTCCATTTAAATAATCAATTTTTGGAGAGAGTACATGATAGCGTATGCCTCCCTTTCTATCACAGGTCATCTCTACTGTGTCTCGAGAGCTTGTGAGACAGGAAGTATATCGGCACTTCCTCTGGTATACCAGACACTGCACCATCTTTCTCAGGACATGGCTGAGTGATTACGGCTCCCACACTGCTCACTGGCGTCGGCGTACAGGACCATGGGCTTACTGAGATCTGAATAGGTCAAAAAGGGCACAGCGCTCAGCTGCTCCTTCAAGGTGTCAAATGCGCTTTGGAAATCCTCTGTCCATTTAAATCTGGTGTATTTCTTGGTGAAAGCTATCAGAGGGGTGGCTATTCTGGAAAATGCCGGGATAAACCGTTTATAGCATCCTATAACCCCTCACCTGTCTTACTGTTTTTGGCTCGGGCATTTCCCTGATCACCTCGACCTTGTCTAAATCAGGCTTAATCCCCTTTTTGTTTATTATAAAACCCAAATACTTCGTCTCACCCCTCAAGAATTGGCATTTGATAGTTTCAGCCTTAACCCATGCACTTTCAATCGTTCGAACACCTGCCTGAGGTGGTCAAAGTGCTGTTCTGGAGTCTCTGAAAACACCAGTATTTCGTCTAGGTAGGACATTGCAAAGCTCTCCAGCCTCCTAGCACTATTGAAATCAAGTACTGAAAGGTCCCAGGAGCATTAGCCAACCCAAACGTTATGACTGAACTAGAATAGCCCCAGATGGCACGCAAAAGCGACCTTCTCTCTATCAGCCTCAACCAAGGCTACTCACCAGTACCCTGATCTTAGATCTAAAGTAGAGAAGAAGCTAGGTTTTCCCAACAAGGCCAGTATAACATCGATCAACGGTAGAGGCACCGCCAATGGTCTGGAAATCGTGTTCACTTTTCTAAAGTTTATGCAAAAACGGTGCCGTCTTTTTTTGTCCATTACCACTATGGGAAAGCTCTAGGAAGATTCTGACTTTTCTATCATCCCCGCCTCCATCATATCCTTAACTGCCTATTCTATCAGTGGACTCTTATGTATGGGTTTCCTATAGGGTCTCGGCTTAATTTGGGTGGTGTTCGCCCGTATAAATTCTCATCTTCACCGTGCTAGTCTGGTCCAATTCGTTATCCGACCTGGCCACCATATCTTGGTTAGCTCTCAGCAGGTCCTTCACTCTGGCATTAAACTTATCAGGCGCTACTAGTACCACGTTTTCTATTGCCTTCACTGGCTTCACGAATCTCTCCTTTTTGTTCAGTTTCACCTGTTGCAAGGTCCTCAGGGGAAGGACCATTCCTTCCTCCTCACCCTTCTTCATCTTCACCGTCTTACTGGCTTGATTTACCAATAGTATGGGCACTATATCTGCTGTCTCCACAACCGTTTCACATAGAGCATCTTCTTCATAGCTATCTCTCTCCACAGGGACCAACTGAAGAGCCTCTTCCCTTATCTTCTCTGGCATCAACCTGCCTTTTCCTGCCACTGCAGTTCTGGGGGTAGTTTTATATCCTTCACTATTACCACTGATACAGATCCCTCAGGTGCCCCCCCCCCAATGGCATCCTTTCGCCATTTACTATTAAGGCAGTGGGGTTGAACTCTATACTTGCTCCATGGCGCTGAAGCCAATGTTCCCCTAAGATCGCCTCTATGCATAAGTCTGGGGTTATATAAAACTTCTGGACACTCTCCGTCCCTCCTATTCTCACTGGGAGTTTCACCATTCCCCTTATTTTTATAGGGGCCCCACTTACCTGGGTGACCTATGTCCGCCTTCCTCATCCAACCACTATTCCTCAAGTACTTATATTCTCTCTCCCTTAGCAGCGAAACCGATGCCCCAGTATCTATGAGGGCCCTCACTACTAAGCCTCCCACTACTGCCTAACAGAAAAGCTCCTTCTCCTGTGTTAATACAGGAAACACCCTGGCCTTCCTCCTTCTTCTCGGGCCTCGGTTCTCTGCCCTACCGGCCATGGGTGCTGGTAGTAGTACTCTTCTATCATTATCCCTAATGGGGTTCTTTGTTCGCCTTTCTCGTCTGGGTATCCGTGTTTCTATCTCATGCGCCATACCTCGTTGAAGATAACTTCTTTTCAGATGTGAAATTCGTTCCCACTTGACCACATGCTCAACGCCTCATCCCTTTCCTTCTTAAATGGGCCACCCTTCCTCATACTTCTGGGGCGGCCCCCATAGCGTTTCCCTGGCTCCCTTCTGAGGTAGTGGGGCACCCTTCCTAAGCCCACACCACTTGGTTTTGTGCCCTTCTTGCCGCATCTCGCGCACTGGTAATCATTAAAGTCGGGGTGCTATCCCCACTTTGTTGGGCAATCTACTGCCCTGTGACCTTCGTGGCCACAGGTCCAACAGACCAAGCCGTATCTACCGGGCGTGGGTTCAAAAAATCCATGTCCTTTTTCCAGGAACCTCTTTTCCCTTCTCTCGCTTAACCATCCGATTCCACGTGGGGGATCTTCTTCCGTCCCCCTTCTTGCTTACCTCCCAACTCTGTCCTTGTTCTTCTTGGCCTTTTCCCAAATCCCTTGACTTTCTCTAGCCAGGGCCACCGCCGCCGATAATTTCAAGGGTCTCTCTTTCAGGACATCGTGGCGTATGCGCTCCTCACTGAGCGCCTCCACGTACAAATCAGCCAATTAGGCCTACATCACAGCATTAGCCCTCACGACCTCTGGGAAAGCCAAACTAGCCAATTTATCTGCTATCCCCATATCTCGTCCTTTAACAGAAGAGCTCTCATTAGTGTTACATGACAAGTACACACGATATAATAAAGTTGTTTAAAGTTTATATTTATGAATTTTCTTGATCACGTGGGAGGCTCGAAAGAATGTTTTCATTTTTTTTTTTTTTGAGCGTTGAACTCTGAATAGGTCAACCGTACGGACGTAGGCAGAAACATGACTTTATTATTTATGGACCAATCAGAAAGCATTGTTTTGTACTGAACTCTGGAGCCGATTTTAATGGTTTCAGCAAAAACTGAGAATACTTAGCTGTGGTCGTCTTTTAACAGGTTTAAAACAGAGAATGTAGAAATCTAATTCTACGCCTTGATTAAATCAAATCTGGTGATAATGTGCGTTGTTTTTGAAAGTTTGAAGATACATGTATACTATAGATACAAATATAAATGATAAAAGATGTGGATTTATTTCGATCACAAGTGTTTCTATTTGATAGTCAGCACATGGTTCCTTTTGAAGTCCGGCATCCACTGACTGAGGCGAACGAGGAGGAAAGGAGTGGGTGAGGTTTTTTCCTTTTTTTTTTTTACAAGCAACAACGGACATTAATTATTTCCGGATGCTGGTCCGCTCTTGCGAGGGAGACAGTCTTGTAGCGTAGTTCCGATGCAATCCATTCGTATTGGTAGCCACATATCTATCTGAATGCATATACGACTGAGGAGTTGGTAGTGGGTGGAGCAAATTATGAGATTATATTAACGATAAGTTTAAGGTTAAGTCTGAAATACGAAATTGCATGACATAAGTTCTGGTGTCGAGTTGAAATTGTTGTCCTTCTCGAGATTTATTGTGTAAAAATACACAATTGTGGCACAAGGCCAAAAAGGGAGGATTGGTCGTCACTATCTTAAACCTAGCGAATCCGATTCACTCGTTACAATTGGCGCATTCACCACAAGAACCATATACAATAATACCGCATACTCTCAAGGGGCACCTACAAAACACACCCCATGGCATAAAAATTTCGTGATTATACTATAATATAGATAAAAATTTGTTCATGATGGATGGTGAAGGGGGGGGGTGAACCAGAAAACAAACTGAAATATCAAAACAAACTAAAGATAACTGATGTTAGTTGGACCCGTCCAACCCTCAAAAAGAGATTCTGTATTCTGGCCATAGACAAAATCAAGAGGCTCTCTCACTAAGGGAGAGGTAAAAGAAAAAAATAAATAAGGACTTTGGGAAAAGAAGAAAGCTAACCCAGTCGAGATGCAAAAGTGGGTTCAAAAACAAACTGGGGAGGATAGGAATCTCGATCAGGATCATAACCATGGAACAGGACGGGAACGACACTCACTCATATTAACTAGGTACACAAAAGTGATCTATCCTAACCAGGGGAGGGCTCCACAGGTAACCATGTGACGTAGGTGGACCAAAAAAGCCTCAGTCACCCACCTCTCGCTGAAAACTGTCGAGACCAAAAAGTACAACTGAAACATAGAGATTAGACAGGCAGATTGAAAGAAAGACAGCAAAAGCAGGATTCTATACATGTTGCAACCCTGTGATTCCCTTCGTCTGTAACTGGTCCTTTGGCCGAGGAAAAGAAGAAAGCTGACTCAGTCGAGATGAAAAAGTGGGGTCAAAAACAAACTTGGGAGGATGGGAATCTCGATTAGAATCTCTGGTTTCAGCTTCTTGTGCGAGCATCATGTCTTCTACACCGGTCTATGTGTGTCTGAATCTCGATAGCTGTCGCTACTTCTATGTAGGTGGAGACAACCTTTTACACCAACCCAACCGATATCTACCCCCTAGCATATGACAAACGAAATCTAATACAAATACGTTTACAGGCTTTTGAAAATAAAAAAGCGCCTGCAAAGAAAATACACACTCAAAATCTCATGTCAAATTGTAATAAAAGGTCATAAATTAAAGCTGAAAGAAAGAGGAATATATAATTCAAAACAAAAATCGTCTGGGGAGTCCGAACATGACGATCAGATCTTGTTACTGTCTGTTTTCGTCTATTAGTAACAACCGGTGGTGGTAATGTCATCGAACCATGTAGCATCTTGGAAGGCAGATTTCAACCTATCCAAAGAAATGTTCTGAGCTATATTCTTAACATTTCCTATCTAGTCCCTCATCCTCATCGACCATACCGCCCATGGATAGTCCTACAGAAGTTGAAACTCCAAACGGCTTCACTCTTGGGATCAAGCCCTCTACCATATTAAAGTATGACCATATATATTTTACACCAGATGTCGGAGTGCCTCTACAATGACACACTATATATACACATTACGTGTTTTAGAAGCTCAAAAATGTTGTTTTAGGTAAAAAAAAAAAAACTGGGCAGCAAGTCAATTTATGAAATAGTACATAAACAAACAAATATCGAAAACTTTGTTCATTTTAGAAACAAAAAATGAAAATATATATCGGGTAAAGCCTAAAATACTCGGAGATAAAAGTCCTTTTTTAACATACAATAAAATTATCTATACTAATGCGGTGTCCTTGATCCTACCTTATTTTTAATTTTCACTAATGACCTTCGCAGTGACATCAGCTCTCAACTTGGTATCTACACTGACGACACTACAATTTACTCCTGCCTCGATAGTAAGGCTTGACCAGTCTGACAATATCAAAATGGCAGCCGATATCCAAAACGACCTCAAGTCTGTCGTTCACTGGGGAAAAAGATGGCTTTTTAATTTTAACGCTTCCAAGACTAAACTTCCCTCCTTTAATCATTTGATAGACCCCACGCTGCCTTCCATCGGCATAGCTGATGCTAACCTTCTCGGGCTGACATGAAGTGTAAAGATTATATTGAATCCATTGCTAGGTCAGCCTTTGGTTCACTATGTCGTGCGAGGCATTTTTTTCTCTCCAGAATCTATCTTGCGTATTGATGTCTACCATTCGTCCATGCTTAGAATATTGCTGCCACATATGGTCCAGTGCCCCTGCTATTTACCATGAGTATCTTGATAAAATCCAAAGAAGAATCGGCAATATTACTGGTCATGATCTGGCAGCTCGGCTTCAGTCACTTTCCTACCGCCATAAAGTTGCCTCTCTGGGTCTTTTCTATAAGTACTTTCACGGTAATTGTTGAGATGAGCTCTTCGCTGTGGTACCTAGACTTTTTGAATTTAAGCGCAGTCGAGATCTCATCAATTTGCTGGTTGCGCTGGCTAGATTTAACCGTAAATGAGTTTCTTATCTCGCACTTCTCACCTGTGGAACTCCCTTTCCAGTCTATTTTAACATGCAAAAATTTAAATGCAATGTCAATCGCTAAATACTGTCCTCCGGATTACTCTTTTCCTCTTTCCGCTTATTATTTTATCAATGTTTCTGTTCCTAATTCTTCCATCCCTTATGTCTTGGTGGCTCTACTGCTTTGGAAAGGGTGATATCGACTAAAAAGAAATACTGACTTTTTCACAGAACTTTACACATAAACTATCAATTGATAAGAATGAACGAGAGTAGAAAATGAAAAGTTGAAGAATTTAAGCTTAGGTAAAGAAAAACAGAAAATAAAAATATGACAATCATCATGTAACACTAAGCTGTCGGCCCGTGGTCAACTCCCAGTCGCGGCGGGAAACTAATAATTCTCCCACCGGCACTTTGGGGCTGACTCTCAGTCGCTGCCACCAGCCTGTGTCCCGGTCGATCGGTGGTCGTCGCTACCCGGCGGGATCCTTTGGTCAGGGATGGTTGGTCGATGCTAACGGCTTCACACCAGCTGCAACCGGTTCGACTCAAGCTCCGTCGTTCCCAGCTCACTTCCAACATCTGGTTACCGAAGTAACTGCTTTCTTAAGTCTAATCTACCCACGTTGTGATTTTGATCTTAGGTAAACGAGATCAGTCAGGCGTCGGGCCGTAGTGTAAGATGAGTCTAGACTGGAGTGTAACACTTTCGCCCCAGCCCCTCAACCTCAGACGCCTTACTCTCTGGGTTGAGGTGTTTATTCGGTCTTAACCGAACTTAAGGGAGTGACCGTAGGTCCCCTGAGCATCCGTAGATCATTCGACCGGTCCACTGGTTTAATCCTGCTTCCTGCCTACGTTGTGTTTGGTTTGATCCAGAAAGCACAAGTAATGTTCATCCATTCACGGTCGAATGAAGATGTAGGCACAACTGGAGAGTCTGTGCTAAGAAA
Organism: Acanthosepion esculentum; assembly: GCA_964036315.1. Taxonomy (NCBI): domain Eukaryota; kingdom Metazoa; phylum Mollusca; class Cephalopoda; order Sepiida; family Sepiidae; genus Acanthosepion; species Acanthosepion esculentum. The sequence continues at coordinate 65,269,909 of OZ038497.1, forward strand.
TTTAGAATGCACCAAAAAAATATATATCTGCAGAAAGCCGGACAAACAACTATTCAATGGTTGAGTTGTTAATGTCTTTTATATGGCAGAAAAGAATAGTATTGAAAAGAAACGGGTTACAGAAAAGAAAATAATTGACGTAAAAACTCATACACTGGATTCTAGACAGAGAGAGAGTGGGTTGTGATTAGCTTGTTGTGAAATCGTCTCAGAACGATATACGACTCTTGCGATGGAGAGATAAAGATTTCTGTGCGCGGCTTAAAGTTTATAGTCGCGTTCCTCCTCCGCGGTAGTAACAGTAGTAGTAATCTTCGTGATAGCAGAAGCATCGGTACTTATATTAACAGTACATGTTAGCGGGGATTTTGTTCCAAATACTGACGTCACTTCCAGTCTCCAATATCTCTCCACCCACCTCGACTGCACTCAACGACAGACGATCCAAAAGCAACTCTTTGATTATTGTAGCTTGTTCGACGTTTCCGTTTCCAGTGGTAGTAATAATAGTAGCAGTAGCAGTCTTAGATTGTTGGAGGAGTAATTCGCTTCTTCGTACTTATATCAACAAAATATGTTAGCGGGCGTTTGGTTCGAGTCTTTGACGTCACTTCCAGTCTCCGATCTCTCTCTACCCAGCTCGACGGCAGACGAGCCAACCACTCTGTGCGCGTTTATATAGATAAACCTGGCTGATCATAAATCGACCCTTGGCCCGCACTCGATTATCACGAGTGCTGCCTTCAACCCAAAATCATGTAAATTTCAAAGTTCCTCATATCCTTAGTAAGCTCTATTTCAAATTTTAACCGATAAAAATTATCTCGATCATCTTTCATTGTCTTCCTAATGACCCAATTCCAAATGGGCTAGATCAGATTCCCATCAGTAAACAAAATTGTTCTGATCTAATTTCGCTGTTCAAATCTACTCCAATTTCAATAAAAAATATATATGTGGTTGTTTGTGTGTATGTTTCCCAAACTCTCTCTGTTACAGGAGGTGATGTCGCACAAGCGTGAAGAAAAGAAGCAAATAAAAACCCAAGAGGTTCAAGTATTTTAAAAATAACAAATTAACTTTTATCCGGCTGTTATATACAGGAGTGTGTTTTTCTCCCAACCCGTTTTCTACGGAGTGTGACACTTTTAAGCTTATTAGGCAAGTTCTCTGTCCTCTAAGTCAACTGGTTTAGTTTTCAAGTGCTGGCTTCGTCAGTATAACTTGCTATTTGTAGGATAGGCGAAGTCGGACGTCGTGGAATCTCTCGGTCAGTTTCTGCGAGGCAACACTCTGGTTCCTGCTACTCGAACTGCAACTCCAACTCACGAACTCGAACTGACTGACTGTCTAACAGCCCGAGTGCGTTCGTTTATATGGATACCGACCAAAAACCGGCCCGTGGTTAGACGCAGTCTGGGGTTTTCGGTAAATCGCGATTTCTGACAAGAAACCTCTTTGTTGTCAGACTAGGAAAATTGATTACTTCACATTTTAGAAAATTAATCACTTTCCATTTTGGGGGAATCCCTTCATCCGAGAGGAGAGATATCCTCCTAATCTCCCCCTCTCACATTGATACCTCGTACCAATCCCTTCAGTGGGCGTTAATAACTTCCCCGTCCTTCTCATCAAATTACCTCCGCCTATCACCATTGCTACCACTCGACCAATAGCGTCCCGGCCGTGCGAGCGTGGCTAAGCAGGCCTCATTAAAATTATAACCCAGAATTCTTTTTGTTTGCAAAATTCTTTTACCCATCGACCAAAAGTTTTACGAATTACACATTGCCACTTAAAATCTCTCAGATCTTTTGATCACTTTGCGTCTTCTTAACCAGCACTCTTTACAAACTCCACCAATCAATTGTCAAAGTCTGCCATCTGGTCCCTTCATAAAGTTAGCGTTGACTGGAACCCTTGACTTCTTGAGAAAATAAATTTCTTTATCTCCCAAATCGCAATATTTCCGAGATATTTTTCTCATGCCAAAATTTTATAATCACCACATGGCTACTTAACGTGTCTGTATTGAAAATGACATTTTGGAAAAGTAAATAATATCAATTCTTTTTACCCCGTATCCTGAATATTTTCTCATGCCGAAATTTTTCACATTGAACATATGGCTTTTCGACTTGCCGGCACTTAAAAGTGATATCTTAGGAAGATAATTAATATTGATTCTCTTTACCTCGTATTGGCAAATCATTTCGGAATACTTTCTCATGCCAAAATTTTTATAATTACCATCACCATATATTCCGCTTGATATCTCAACGCTTTTTCTGAATCTCGTGTTTTTCTCGGCAAGCACTTTTACAAACACCATTAATCAACTGTCAAAAGCTCGCATATGGCTTTTCCGCTAGCCCACTGTCTACGCCAATTTACGGGTCTCTGAGAAAATAACTCGATTTTATTCTTAAGTAAAAAAAAAATGAACATTTCGGGGTATCTTCTTTTCCGTTCTCAGTATTTTCTTGTTTTAATTTCTATGGTTAACAAGTTCTTTCCCTCTGCTTCCTCCACTAGACCACGTTCTGTCATCCACTTGCTTAAGTCTGCCAGGTATGTCACGCGTTGTTTTACCTTGTCTCTCTTTCCTTCTATTCGACCCGTGAGTATCAGATTCTCCAGGTCCTCCTTCCTCATTATGTGTCTCAGAAACTTCAGCTGCCTCTTCTTGATATTAAGTATAAGCCTCCTCTTTGTTTTCAACCTCTCTAAGACCTCATCGTTGCTCACACGCTCGGTCCATGATATCCTTAGCATCCTTCTGTAAAACCACATCTCTGTTGCCTCGAGTCTTTTCTTCATCTTTGAGGAAATCGTCCAACATTCGCTTCCATATATCACGTAACAGTTCAATATTCTTTTCTTTGTTACCAAAGAAATCCCCCTATCTCGCAGTACTCTGCCTAGCTTTTGGAATGTGTCCTTGGCCATCCCAATACGCCTACGGATCTCAGTGTCGTGCTTACCGTCCTTTGTCAATATGCTACTCAGATATTTAAACTTCCGCGCCTTTTTTTTATTCTAGTGTTCCCGACCTTCAAAGCGCATTTCGTGATCATCCTCTTACAGACGATCATGCACTCTGTCTTCTTGTAGTTTATGCTTAGTCTTTTCTTCTCACTCGCTGTCACTACCTTCTGTAGATTTTGTAATTTCTTTTCCGTGTCTGCTATCAGTACTGTCATCTGCGTATCTTAAATTATGGCCGCCAATGCTAAATCCCGGTAGGGTTTCCAATTCTCTCAGAATTGCCTCGCTGTATAGGTTGAACAGGTCGGGTGAGAAGACGCACCTTTGCCTTACGCCCCCCTTTCTATTTTTGTCTATTCACTGAACTCCCTGTTCCCTGTGCGCATGCACGCTCTTTGCTGCCAGTATAGATTCTTGATTATTCTGAAATCTTTCTCGAATATATCGAGGTCGCTGAGCAGTTCCATCAGATTCTTGTGGCCTACTTTGTCGAAGGCCTTTGCGTAGTCTATGAAACATGGGTACACGTCCTTCTGCCTCTGTATCGCGCTTTCTGATAACATTCTGAGCATGAATATCGCGTTCCTTGTTCCGGTGTGTTTAATGAACCCGCACTGTTTTTGTCCTATCTCTGGGCTGACTCTGCTGCACGCTCTGTTCATTAGAATACGGATGATGAGTTTTGTCACGTGGCTCATTAGGCTTATTGTTCGGGGGAGTTCGCATTCGTTTGCGCCTGTTTTCTTAGGCATAGCTACGAAGATAGATCTGCTGAGGTCTTCTGATATATGTCTGCTATTGTATATTTCATTTATTATTTCGGTGATCTTGTCTATGCCAAAGTCATCTAAGGCTGTCAGCATTTCCCTTACAATTCCGTCTGGCCCAGCTGCCTTGTTTCTGTTCAATTTGGCCATTGCGGCTTTTACTTCGGTTTTCAGAATTCCAGGTCCGTCGGTAGTTCTGTGTATTGCTGGTTGTTCCCTTACGTCGTGGAAGATCTCTCCAATATACTCGCTCTAGCGTTGAAGAATTTTTCTTCTCTAATATAAGCGTTCCATCCTTTGATTTTAGGCAGCCTGTTGCCGAGCATGTCTTCTGTCCTGTTTGGCTGTTCATATCTCTTTTGTTGGTAGTACTCAATCTTTCTATTTCTGCACACTTTTCGTTTGGCCATTCTTCTTTAGCTGTCTGCATTTGGTCCTTATTTCCTATTTCTGTATTCCGTTCCGTATCTTGGCCAAGTTTTCTGTCTTCTTTCCATCATGTCGAGAATCTCAGCAGTCATCCATTCGTTTCTCCTTTTTCGTCCTGTCTCCTTTGCGATGATATCGTTTGCTGATGTCACTAAAGCGTCTCTTGGTGCGTCCTATTTCGACTTTTCATTGTGTACCTCGTATCTTCTTTTCACATTGTCTATTACTTTTCTTTTAGGTTAGGATCGCTCAGGAGTTTATTGTATTGTATTTTGGGTGCTGCGTTAGGCTTCTTCAATTTCCGCATTTTCACTCTTAGTTTACATTTAAGAGGGCGATGATCGCTTCCGCAGTCGGCGCTTGGGTAGGTTTTGCAGTGAATCATTGCATTCCTGAATCTTTTGTTGATGGTTATATAATCAATTTGGTTTTCAGTTTCTCCTGCTGGGCTCCTCCATGTCTATAGTCGTCTCGGGTGTTCTTAGGACCATCTGTTGGCTATTACCTGGTCATTGGCTGTGTACCATTGGTTCCGTTTTTCTACGCGTTCGTTGCCAAATCTCCCCTGCCCTTTCCCTGCCTACTTTGGCGTTTAGGTCTCCCATGATAATGATCACTTCCTGTGATTTGTATAGAGCCCTGGTACTGTCCAGCATGGTGTAGAACGATTCGATGTCTTCTTCCCTGCTTTGTACCGTCGGTGTGTACACTACTATAATAGCTACGTTGAAAGGCTTCCTTTCAGTGTCACTACCAAAATTCTTTCGAAAAGTTAGTGGTATCTTAGAACGCATTTCATAAATACGCTATCTAGTATTATTTCTACTCCTTTGTCGTTCTTCTCACCGCCTGCATACATTATCCTGTTTTTGTTGCTGACAAAGTCACCGTTGTTTGGTCATCTGGTTTCACATACACCTAAAATCTTGGTGCTTGTTCATCTATTGTTTAATATTATCAAACTAGCCGTAGTTGTTCAATGTCCGGACGTTCTATGTCTCGAGGTTTATTTGTGTTTGATGCGAGCAGTCGCAGGATAACGGTCCAGTGACACCTGTCGCTCATGTCGGTCCTTACCGGGCGAGGAGCTAATTCCCATAGATATAACCCCTTTCACGCCGTTAGGTTTCGCATTATCTGAGTTGTTAACCATGATTTGTCTTGGGATTGATAGTGGAATGGTTTCCCGTTGCTTTCTCCACGGTGGTTTACGGAGACATCACCTCTAGTTAGCTGGCCGTTGACTCAGTGAGTTCCTCCTCCCTTTGTTAGGTCTTGTTTTTCGTCCTACTGGCTTGCTAACGAGCCGCCTCACTCGGAACTCGGAGTGGGGTAGTCGGTTTAGTCGCCCACATTTCGACTGGAATAATTACCGAAAAGGCGAGGGAAAAGAAATTGGTTTTATTTTTTATTTTTATTTTTTTGTAATTAGGTTTTAAGTTTTAACTTAGTATAAGTCCTACTCCCCTTACTTAAATGCTAACAAATGGGGGGAGGACATTAAATTCGCTTCAATTAGAGAAGAAAAATTTGAAAAACAAGAAAAATAAATAGTAGCAGCAATCAAATGAAACAAAAAAGAGCAGAAAGAGGAGGAAATTTCCCCACATTTAAACCCAAGTCGGAGAGAGGGTTAGGGGCTAGTCTGGTCGTTTACATTGAAGAAAAAAAATTACTTCACGACTGTGTCCAGGCGTTTTGATCACAAGCCAACTTATATTGAACAAACTTAATAGGAAACTTCAGACGAGGTGGATTAAATTCAGTACCATTAGAAATAAGATAGCTATGAAAACTAAAACAATTAGTAATAGCGAAAGAACAGATTACTGCTTAAGTAAATTAGTAATTTGGAAACAAACAAAATATGTAGGAAAATCAAGAAGGTATACAAGAATGAATTTTAAATACGTCAGCCCCTAAAATTGGTTTGTAAGTGTCAGTGTGTAAGTATGCGTAAGTTTTAATAACAGATTTATTTACCGCCTGTAAGGTTAATTTATAGGCTCCGTTGCGTCTATCGATATTATAATGATGATTTTGTGCATCGCTATCTTCTAAAACATCTCAAGAGTAGAGTTGAATTGTCATAAATATTCAACAGGCGACTTTTTGTTAGACCGCTGGCACTCCCAGTCGCAGAAGGCAGCCAGCTTACAAGTTTCCTGAACTCTTAAAATCGCACGGAAGGTAACACGAACATGCCTTATGCTCATATCTCCGATGGAGATAGCACGTGAAGGATTTATCACTATTTCTTGGTTTCGACTGGCCATTTGAAATAACTCTGACAATCTTTGGAATTGTTTCGCCCGCGGGTGGTGGAAAGCGAGGCAAAGCTCTTTTCAATAACGTTTTTACAACTCGGACATTTTGTTGAATTCATTTTTCTAAGGAATCTCGTTCTGAGGCATGCACGTGGTTAATTTGCGGTCTCTTTTGGCGTTGCGTCTGCCATTTTATCTGCAACATGAGCTAATTTTTGGAGAGACTGACCATCACCAGCAGCGACTAGCACCGGCTGTCTCTATTAATCTGTTAACATATGTGCTGAATCGCTAGTTCTTTTAACCTCCTCAGAAACTCAGAGGGTTTTCGCTCACCTAGGCATATTATTTCCTTTTGTTTAATACCTCAAAGGGATTTCTGTTCGGCCATTTTATAATTATGTCCCAAACACTCTTTATAATCTTGCACTGGGGCATAGACACGTGTGTGCGAACTTCTCATCTTGGCAGGTAATTTCCTTTGCTGTAAATCAATTTTCCAATTGAGTACAACTCAGGGTCAGAATAGAGAGAAATATTCGCAGGGTCCATATTATTTTATTATTATTTTTTTACACTTTTTCTATCCACACTATTATTTTAAAATAATATGTCGCCACACACTAAAACTGTTGCAAGCAACTTGATATGGAATCAAGTAAAGGGACCAAGAAGAATACGGTGAAAGGAGGCGTGACGTCAGTTTAGGCGCCAATTTTGAGAAAGGCGAAGAAGAAAGCCCACGCGGCAATATCGAAATTTTAAATACCACGTGTGTGAAAAAATGCATTTTTTAACATATGCAATTTTGTATGAAAATATGATTTATGTGCGTAAAACACAATTCTTTCAAAAATTTAATTCGTAAAATCCGGAAGATCCTTTTTTATTCGTCCTAACTCGAGGAAATTTTACGTTGAATATTTCACAAAATAAGACATTTTAATGCAAGCATACTACAAAGACTAAGGTTTAAGAAGTAATTTTTTACCAAGTTTGTAACTTGAAATAGTCTTAGCTCTTCAAATTCTCAAATGTAAACTTTCAATGTTGAAAACACGTTGTATTTCCAGTGGCGTAGCTAGTGTTTTTACCGTTCAGGGCGGCCCTCAAGTATGTCGATGAAAATATTTGTACACCCATCAATTTCTAATTCCACTTTTCGCATGAACACATTAATTTGTAAATTCTTGCAAAAATCAAATAATTATCAGATTTTAATGAAACATTCAGAACTTATTCACAAATGAATGAAATTATTTTTGAAAATTTTTTTCTAGAAAATTTTGGTAAAAAATATTTTTTACATATTTTACATACCCCCCTTACTTAATTTCATGAAATTTCGCGAAATATTTTTCTATTTCCTGAATTTTTTTATTAGTTAAAAGTAGGACTCCTTGGAGAATGTAAATCGCCTAATTTTTTTTCAAACTTTTACTGAAAATCTGCTGCGAATAGTAAACTAAAAAAATCTAATCAAACTGACATTATTTAATTAGAAAAGCTTTTAATTGTTTTGTATATAAGTTATATTAAGGACACTATTGTCTGAAGAAATAAAAAATTTCGATGAATAATGAATTTTTACAAGAATTTTTTCAATTTTTTAAAAAATTTAATTATAATAATTTATAATAGTTTTAAAAACGTTTAAAATTCTGTATTGGACTATTTCCTGGATGTGATATAGTAATTAAGTGGAAACGAAATATACGAATCCAAAATTGAAAAAATTAATAAACCTTGTTTTACTATTGTATTTTTAAAATAATCTTTTCTTTTTTCACTTTAATTGTTCCCTTTTTTCATCTATGATAGCCTAAACGTGTCATTATTATGAAAAGGTTACGTTCTTGGATTGAAGAAAATAGAAAAATGTTTTTTTGCTAATGTTAATTAAAATTTATTAACTATTAATGATTAAACAATATTTTAATTATTATAAAACAATTTCCAGATCAATGTGTTAATTTTGTTGCTTACGTATCTTTATTTTAACTGTTATTAAATTTTAAAATTAATTTAAGAAAATTTTATAGTACTTTATTTTTTTATTTTTTCATAAATCATCTTCAAACGTAACTAAAAGTCGATAAAATATTAGATAATTACTGAAAATATCTCAATTTTTAAAAATTACAAGGTAGTTAAAAACGAAAAAATATCCGCACACTTAGATTTCGTAAATTTATGTCAATTCTGGTCATCCATACGAGCTGTCATCACTTCAGAGCTTATCAATACATCAATATAGATCAAAGAAAATCAGGACCCATCGTTAAGAAATGTTTTTATATTACTTTTTTATACTATAAATAAGTAATATTTATTTCAAATCAAATTAATTTAACTTTGCATTTTTCTAATTTTACTCAAGTAACGTGTCAGAAATATGGAAGGTTTTTAAAACCGGTAATTTTGTTTTGTTTACAAATTTCTTAAAATTAAGAAAATAGCCGCTTTTAAGAAAATTTTTAAAATCGAGCAAGTATTCCAATCTATATAATTTCTATTTGACATACACCAGAATATTTTACTTACTGGAAATAATAAATGTAATCATTTAGCTAAATTAAATTAAAGCTAAATTGAAATCTTCAAGAATGCTTTTTCATTTTTTTAAATTCATTAGGTATAGAAAGTTTATACCGAAAATAGTGGAGGTACCATTTCTCAGAATCCGTATGATACCAGATTTTTGCCGTGTTTCTGTTAACGTGGTAAATAATATTATAATAGGCATGCACTCTCCCTACACGAATTATTCAAAGGACAACATATTCACAAACAAGACCCAATATGGAAAATCTGGAGCCCAACCACTGCAAATACCCTGAGATCCTACATCATTAGAACTGAATCCGGAAAACATCTCAGGCGAAATCTGTTTCATTCCATCAACATAAGAAGAAACAAGATACAAAAACAAAACAAACATTCACACAACCCCTATCACAATGAATGAATGAAGACAACCCCATTCAACAAACAGATAACTACCGACAGATTACACAAGAGCAACTACCAGAGGATACATGCTTGACAAGATGGAGAAAAAACATCCTACCACCCACGAGGTTTAGATAAAAAGAAAAAAAAAAGAAGAAAGCAGAACTTCACGAGAAAGAGGGATGTTACATACAGTAAAAAAAGAAAACGGAAACGGAAACTGGAAACGGTGTAAAAGAAAACAGAGCTAGGACTTTTCAGAGTTGATGACGAGGCAGTGAAATTTACAAGCCGTATATAAGAAATAAACCTTGTTAAACATAAAATATCGACATTTTTCAACAACTACGAAACATAACACGGACTGTGAGTAATTTTGTTCTCAGCTCCCTCCCCATTGTGACACTATTTAGCTACAGTGGTTAATTGATTAATTAATTAATCACAGAAATTAATAACGGGAATTACTAAAGATAGATCAAAAGACATACTGAGCGACATTATTTGTTTCTTTTTACAAACAAAGAATGGGTAAAAGATTTTTTTAACAATTTTTTTTTCATTTGCGGGGCGGAATATGATTGTTCTTCCTTTCTCGCAAGAAAACAGGAAGTCGTAGAGAAGCGGATCTCAGTTCTCTCAACATTAATTAATATCCTGATAAGAGCAGTGGTTTTGGCCACACGTGTACCTTGCACTCGAGGTTGCGAATGTCGGTCGGCCGCGTGTGTAGAAGCGAGGTCGGCAAAATTCGGTTAACAAGGAAGACGGAATTAATCGAATTAAGCGAAACCAAAAACATTGATATGGACAAAGACTGTGTATACGACGAAGGATTTTTGTCACCAGAAATGGCCACCTGACGGTTGAAACAATAAGGGAAATAAAGATTTTGTTCGTCAAATGAAAACCACCCAGTTAAGGGTTGATTACAATAGATGAAAAGTCAGCAATAAATGTGCTGGATGATGACCAGATGTCCAGAATAAGATTAAAATAATTCTGCGGGCACACTCTGGGCGGTCTAGAATTCTGTTGATAACAGAAAGGAATTTTTTTTTTAGTTATGGCCATGTGGCGTTCATAGAGATTGGGGGGGGGGATGACGCGGAAAAAGGATAATTCTTTTTCCTTCTTTTCTTTTCCCTTGGAGTGTCAATGTACGCCAACACCAGCCTAGCCATACCCACACCAGGGTAGCATGAAGTGGTAGGCAGAGGTGAGAAATATGGTAAAGAAGGAGAAACTTGTTGACGCCCACGAGGAGGTTAGTGTGACGTACCAATGTGAGAAAGGAAGAGTCTTAGGAGGATAATTCTCCTCCGACCTCTCCTCACAGAAGCTGAGGATATGAGAAGGAAGGGAATTGTTGTTGACGCCCCTCAAGGAGTGTGGGTATGAGGTACCGGTATGAAGAGGAAGAGTCCTAGGAGGGTAGTTCTCCTCCGACCTCTCCTCACGAAAGGGGGAGAACCCCTCTGAACAAAGCACGATAGATTTCCAAAAATGGAAAGTGATAAATTTTCCTGTTAGAAAAAAATCCTTATTGGGGATTTGAAATTATCGAGGAACCCAGACCGCGTCTGGCCCCACACCGGGTTTTGGTCGACGTCCATATAAACGAACGTCCCGGGCATTCATGCAGACAGTCCAGTCCAATCCAGACAGTCCAGTCCAGTCCAGTACCAGTTCCAGAGTTCGGCAGTTGGCAGTTAAGAATAAGCCTCGCAGCAGGTGACTTCTAGCAAACTTAGATTTTTCCACCAAGGCCAGTTGACAAACATCGATTGAAGATACCAAGGCCAGTTTTAACAAACATCGATTGAAGATACCAAGGCCAGTTTTAGCAAACATCGATTGAAGATACCAAGGCCAGTTTTAACAAACATTGATTCAAGATACCAGGGCCAGTTTTAACAAACGTCGATTGAAGATACCAAGACCAGTTTTAGCAACATCGATTGAAGATACCAAAAGCCGTTTACTGAAACACAACTTAAGACACTAAAACTCGCTAAGAAACGCAGAAGTGTCACAATCCATAGACGTGGGCTGGGAGAGAGAGACGTACTACTGTATCCAACAAACAGATAGAAAGTAAATTGTTATTCCTTAGCAACATTTGAACTCATTGAATTGTTCCTTTATTTTTCTTCTATATTCATTTGTGCAGCATCACCCTTGACCTGGATTCGGCTCGCACTACGACCCGACGCCTGATTGATCTCGTCAACCTAAGATCAAATCACAACGTGGGTAGGTTGGACCGAGATCAAAGTAGTTGCTTCGGTAACCAGACGTTGGAGGCGAGCTGGGGACGACAAGGATAATGCTGTATCTAACCAGACATCATCCGCGACCAAGACAAGAGTTAGAACTTCACATCCGATGCTGTGGTAACCAGCAGGGTTAGAGTGTCACATCTATCGTCGCGATCAGGACTTCAGCTGGTGTCCCAGGGTTAGACTGACTCACATACAGTGTCGTGATTGCAAAATCACACCACCCACTCGGGGCCAGCGTCTCAAGTGGCGCCGCTACCAAGACAACACCCTGGACCAGCAGCTGCCACATGTGTAGGACGTCACAATTGGCGACGCGACCAGGAAGTCACAACCGGCGCCGCGGCCAGATTATTTCAAGTATAGTGTATTAGCTATACACCAGACAGTCAGCATTGTCTTTGCAACATGATATTATACAAGATAACCTCACTCAGAGGGTTGTCCCTAACATTGGTGCATCTGGTGTTGTTTGAGCGGAGGATTAAGAGTCCGCCTTTTTTGTTGTGGGATTAATTTATCTGCAGAATTAAATTAACTACTGAAGTTTCACAAATTGTATATGGACAAGAAGCAAGGCACGAGCATATTATTACTAAACATTTTGCTAAACAAAGATCTATAAATTTAACCGTGTGACTCAATTTAGACAGCCGATCGGAATTTTTGAGTCAGTCATCAATTTTTTTGCTGGACTCTTTCTGACCTTTTCTGACTGGTGTTTGCCGCCCGACTATTTTTGGACTTTACGGCTTTTTTTTAAACTACATTTTTAGTTGAGTTTGTTTTTATTACCGCCTTTTTGTGTTTTTTACGACTTTTTTGAAAAAGATTTTGATTTTTTCTTCTCCTTTTTTTACCCTCCCCATTTTTTATTTTTACCCCTTTATTTTTGCTCTTTTTATTTTCCTTTTCTTTTTGATTTTCTTTTTCTTTAATTTCTCTTTTAAATATATTTTCGTTTTTTATTTTGTAACCCCTGCCAGTGTTTCGCTTTATTTTTTTACGGCTGACATTAATTTCTTCTTTACGTGTTATTTCTTTATTTGTTTTTTTTTTCTTTTAATATCCTTTAAGTTTTCCGTGTTTAGTTTTTAAATTTTTTCTTTTGTTCTAATCGTTGTATTGTCTAATTTGTCTATTTATTTTCTTTTGTTTATTTGTTTATCGGGTTGACTCGCTTTCGTAGCGACAGCCATTTTGTTTTTTAACTAGCTCAGTCTATTGTTATAAGTTTCGTATTTTCTTTGTTTCACGTTTTCCTTTTTCTTTGCCTACCGTTTTCGTTTTATTGTTTATTTCTTTTTGTGTTTTCTTTTCTAAATTTATTATTTCGCCTCTAGGCGAACTTTGTTCTTTTATTTTTCGTCTGTACATTTTTAATTTGTCTTGTCTTTAGATAAACCTTGTTTTATTTGTTATCTTTCGTTATTTGATTTTTGTAAACCTTTGTGTTTATTTATTTATCTGTTTTTTTTTTGTTTTTTGTAATTTTTTTTTTGCTTGCTGTCTTGATTTCGGGCGAGCTTTGTGTTTTTTTAACTGCTATTTTAGTCATTTGAAATTTTCGCTACTAGGCGAACTTTGTCCCCCCCCCCACCGCCTTTAGACCATTGTTTCTTATTGTTATGGTCCAGGTTCCATGTACCACGGTGATGGTCCAAGGTAGAACCAATGAAGAATAACTCGAACACAGGTATGGAATAACACACATATATTACAAACAGAATATGTACAAAAGAAGTAGAAGGTTAGGTTAGAGAGAACTATGTTGTCCCGATCAGTATCACTATTCCAATGTCTTACAGTAATCGTCTGACGCGACTCTGTCTCTGACTGCCTGACTCGCTGCCTGTCTGACTCCTGCTTCCTCTTGAGGCGCAGTATTTATGAGGTACGAAATAGTCCATTACTATTATGGGTAAGTTCCCATAACAACCCCCTTCCGAAGTTTTTGCGTAACAGGGGTTTTAATATCTCTTTTTCTTTGGATCTATTTCCAAAGGTTCCGTAAATTTTCTTTTTCGAGACGATTTTCTTGGTTCTGGCATTGTTTGGGGTCTTTTTATATCAAACGTATCGAAAATCGTGTCCATTACCTCTTCTTGAGGTGAACCGTTAGCGTCCTGTAACAGTCTTTTCCTTATTTGGTTTACGTGTCTTCTCTGTGAGAATTTTTGTCCCTGAACTATGTAAACCATCTTTCCAATTCTTTTCTCAATTGTGCCTTGCTCCCAGGAAGATGTGTTATTTTTGTAGGCTTTAAAAAACTTTTTCTCCTGGGAGAAATTTTCTTTTTGGTGCGTAGGACTGTGTTACTTGTTTTGTTTTACTTGATAGCAATTTATCAAATGCTGATCTGATTTTTCTAGCAAACATCACTTCTGCTGGTGATAGTGTTGATGGTATAGCATTATTTGGCGTAATTCGATATACCTGAAGAAATTGCTGTAGTGCTTTCTCCGTAGGCACATCGTAGGCTTTTCGTAGCGCTCTTTTGAGTGTATCAACGAATCTCTCCGCCTGTCCATTTGATCTTGGGTGATAAGGCGGGGATTTTGTATGTTTTACTTGATAAATTTCACAAAACTCTTGGAAATCTGCTGGCGTGAATTGCGTTCCATTATCTGTGACTAGGCAATCCACTACCCCAAACCGAGCGAATAGCTCGTGGAGGCAATTTATGGTCGTTTCTGAAGTAGGATTTTTGCAACGAAACACCTCCGGCCATTTACTATAGCTATCCACTATGATTAAATAGTAGAAGCCGTCAATTGGTCCTGCATAATCTGCGTGTATTCTTGACCACGGACGATCAGTCTCTGGTCATGGCTTATGTATGATTGGCGGTGCTTTGGCTGCTAAATTACAACCCTTGCACATTTCCACCATCTGAGTAATATCCTGGTCCATATTCTTCCAATATACATAGCTTCGCATTAGCGACTTCATTCTATTTTTACCAGGATGTCCCCTGTGGAAATCCTTTAAGATCCGCTTTTGTAATGTTTTGGGAATTACAACCCTTTCGTTGTAAAGTAACACATTGTCGCATAGAGAAAAGCTGTCCGAAATTTGCTCATTTTTTTCTGCTATTTTTGGTTTTGTTTCAATAATAAATTCGTCGTTTTGGCTTCATTTTTTATGTCTTGCAATGTGACTGGGAGGTTTCGAACTGTACTGTCCTGATGCCTTCTTCATTTCTTAAGGCTGCGATTACCGTATCTTCCAATGGCTCTGTCTTTGTTGATATAAGTCTCGACAGTCCATCCGCATGCCCGATCTTTTTCGTTGGTAAATATTCCAATCTGAAATTATAGTTCAGAAGAATTGTCCCCCATCTAAGTAACCTATTTGCAGTTTAAACCGGTAGACCTTTTTTCGAACCGAAAATTGTTAGTAACGGTTTGTGATCCGTCTAAAGAGTAAAATGTCTACCATAGATGTACCTATGAAACCTTATGACCACGAAGATAATTCCTAGAGCTTTTTTCTCTATTTGTGAATAACTTTTCTCCGCTGGTAGTAAGGTTCGAGAAGCATGTGCGATGGGTTTTATTGTCCCATCTGGCATTTTATGTAATATACATGCGCCGACTCCGTAGGCGCTAGCGTCACTTGCTACAATAATTTCTAGTTTAGGATCGTAGTGTGCCAAAAATAAATCTGAAGTTAACGTTTTAATTATTTCGTCAAATGCTTTTTGGCATTGATCTGTCCACTGCCAAACGTTTTCTTTCTTTAGCAGCTCGTTCAGTGGTGCGCGAAGTTTATGCATTTGAGGTATGAATTCCTAGTAGTAACTTACTAATCCTAGAAAACTTTGTAGTTCTGTTATGTTCTTAGGAACTGGCATTTTTTAAAATTGCTGTTGACCTTCTTGATCTATTTGATTTCCTTCATGAAAAAGTCGCACATATTTTCTTTTACTTTGAATCCATAGCTTTGTATTCTTTTAAATACTTCCTGTACATGTTCCCTGTGTTGTTCAACGCTTTCGCTATTAATCAATACGTCATCCAGGTATGCAATTGTGTACTCTAGTCCGGCAAGCATCGTATCCATTGTCTGTTGGAATATAGCCGGCGCGACCTTAATTCCAAATGGTAGTCTTTGGTATCTGTACAGTCCTTTGTGTTTATTTATGCATAGTAGTTTTGAACTTTCTTCGTCGACTGGAATTTGCAGGTACGCCTCACTTAAATCAATTTTTGAAAATAAATTTCCGCCATTCAATTTAGTGAATACTTCTTCTGTACTGTGTAGAGGATAATAGTAGTCCTTTATTGCTGCGTTCAAACCTGTAGAAAGATCAGCACAAACTCGAATTTCGCCTGATTTCTTTTTTACGTAGACCGTCGGTGCGGTCCATTTACTGTATTCTACTTTTGTCAATATGCCAGTGTTTTCGAGTCTGGTTAATTCTTGATCATTTTTTTCAATTGACGAAAACGGTACGCTCCTTTTTTTCTTGAAAATAGGCTGAACGTTATCTTTTACTTCGATATTAGCTGCCATCTTACATCTTCCTAGACATGCTGAAAATACTTCAGGGAAACTCGTTTTTAGTTTTTCTTTTAATTTGTCTGCCTCGGTTGGTAAGCTTTTTACATTTTGGCAGTACGTACTTATAGGTAGATCCCACAGTTCGAATTTTTGCATCCAGTCCGTTCCGAATAGGCTTTCGGTATTTCTTAAGACATACATTTTTAGTTTTTTCGTCATTCCATTAAATGTTACGTTTGTAATTACTTCACCCTCGAATTTTATCTTTCTCCCCGTAACTGATTTAGCAATTTTATCCGTTTTTAACATGGCAGGTTTGTTCAGTTTTCTCCATGTTTGTAGGTTTATAATAGTTAAGTCTGAGCCAGAATCCAGCTGTAGCCTGACTTTTCTATTTTGCATTTCAACTTGTACGTGTTTTCTTATGTTAGTCTCATCTGCTTGGTCAGTCCTCGTAATTCTTAATCTGCTTTTGTTTTCTCTTCTATACCAGCAATGAGAACTTTTGTGGCATATTTTTTTACATGATAGACAGGTTTTAAAACGATATGTACAGTCTTTAAACCAATGCCAAGTCCCACAGCGATAGCATGGACTGGGTAGTAGTTTTTTTTTATATTGATTGTTAGAGTTAGAAAATTTTGTTTTACCTGTTCTTGAGGGGGTTGAAATCGGTTTGGTTTGTTTGTGAGGAGGGTAAGTTGGTTATGCCAGCTTATTATATGTCTTTTGAGTCTTTCTTCACACTGATGCATCTCTGGCAGTCTTCGGCTAGCTTTTGAAGTGTCAAATCAGTTTCACTCTCCAATTTAGTAAGGATTCTGCGTCTCATTTCCGCGTCTTTGGTTGAGACCAGGCCTTGGACGTAAATTAAGCATTTGAAATTCTCCGCGCTGAGTTCTGATAATTTGAAGTCATCACAATATTTGTTGACAATGGACGCGAAAGTTATGTAATCTTCGCTGTTCTTTTTTGTAAGGTTAATGCATTTCCATCTTTTGTGGAATAGTGAAGTATTATGGCTGAAAAGTTCCGTTAGCAGTTTAATGGCTTCTTTGAACGTTAGCTCACTTGTTTTTCTTGGAAGGATATAATCTACGAATTTGGTATATTCGCATGTGCCTAATTTTCTTAGTAATAAACGTACTTTACGTGCGTCTGACCGATCTTTGCAGTCAAATTCATATAGATCTTCGTACCTTCGGAAGTAGTTTGCAAGTTGTATCTTCGTCGGGTGCGTGCTTGAAATCTTCGATAGTTCTCCAAATAGCTTCTTGTGAGAGAACTGTTTTGTTCTCGGATTTTTGCTCCTTATTTTGACATTGCACGTAGCAATCATTCTTGCAATTCCAAATATTTCTGTTCGTTTTTTTGCTGCTGTTGAAATTGGATTTTGATAAGCTCCATAATGGTTGACTTGAAATCTTCCATGTTAACGTAATTTTTGTGTAACCTGATATTCTGTAACCTGTGTACGCCAAAAAAAATCCTTTTGTTGCCAGTGAAATTTGATATCCAAAAAGAAAATTCTTTTTTTTTCTTTTTTTTATGTGTTCGCGTAGAACTAGTTGTTTTTAGAATCTCGCGTAGATTCTTTTTTAGAGTTTACTCGTCGGCCACTGTTATGTGCGACGGATAGCAAAAAAAGGTATGTCCTCCGCGTAGAGAATTTGTTTTTCTTTTGGGGACTTCCAGGTCGCCACTAGTTATGTGTGACATATAGCAAAAAAGGTATGTCCTCCGCGTATAGAGTTCGTATTTCCTTGGGGGTTTCCTCGTCGCCACTGTTATGGTCCAGGTTCCTTGTACCACGGTGATGGTCCAAGGTATAACCCATGAAGAATAACTCGAACACAGGTATGGAATAACACAGATATATTACAAACAGAATATGTACAAAAGAAGTAGAAGTGTTAGTAATAACAATCAGGTTAGGTTAGAGAGAACTAAGTATCACTATTCCAATGTCTTACAGTAATCGTATGACGCGACTCTGTCTCTGACTGCCTGACTCGCTGCCTGTCTGAGTCCTGCTTCCTCTTGAGGCGCAGTATTTATGAGGTACGGAATAGTCCATTACTATTATGGGTAAGTTCCCATAACACTTATCACCCCTCCCCTTCCCTTCCCGTTGTATAAATCTTTGAAATGGAGAAAAAAAAAAGTAATGTCGCATCCTTCCTTATTAAAAGTAAAAAACCTGTTACGGCTGATTTCAAGAGATCAGTAAAAAACATTTAATCTCCATAAAGAAGCACCCACTCGACAAAGATGATACTGAAGAGTACCCAGTCTTATTAAATACATCACTGAATAAGGACATGGTGAAATCCCCAAAAAGTCTGTAGAATCTACGGAAGCCAGAAATGGCCAAAACGCAAAAAGTATGGAGGACACAAATGGCCATAATGAGAAAATTATGGAGGCCAATAATGGCCCAAATAAAGACAAGAATAAGGAAAATCCAGAAGCCGGGGAATCGCCCTCTTATTGGAAGTCCCCCTAGTTGTATAATGAATATAGCGGAGTTCTTGGAGTGAGCTAAGAGTTACGCACACCTTGTCGTAGAAGGTGGACTCTTAGAAGAGCCTCAAGAATTAAGAAAAATTGATAAAAGAATAGTGTCAGTTTTCGTCGTGGACAAGCGTACGCTTAAAATTTGTCACTCGACGAAAGACACAGTGATAAAATCACTGGAGTCCTTCAGGTTCAAGCCACTCAGTATCGTTAAGGGAGCCGCCTTTTCATGTAGGATGTATTGTTACCCACGCCGAAAGACTGTGTTGCTGCATCAAGTCGGGACTTGATAACAAAAGATTTGATTTTGCGCACGGAGTATGTAGGCCGAAGAAGAACCAGCGTGGCAATATATGAGGTCCCTCCTCAGGTTATCGGAGTACACCTCGCTGCATGCCTATCCCAGTATGGCGAAATACTGGGTGATTCCTGCGATAACCTGAACGGGGGGGGGGGTAGAAATATTACTAGATCGAAATGCCTTCCTCTCCATCCCCAACTGTCTGGAAGAAGGGAGCTTGAAGCTGCCGGTCATTGTGACCAGCGCAAACCGGTATGTTGAAGTGTGGAGAGACTGGTGACCTCTCCTCTTCCTGCCCAGAGAAGAAGGCCTCTGAAAGTCAAGCTCCAGTTGACCAAAATCCCCGTCTGACCGCGTTTTTACCTACCGCCTCGCCTGTAATGAGCATGTCAGCTTCTGGGACCGGTACGGTTAAACCTCCGGATGGCGCAACATGTAAGGCCACATTCCCCAAAGAGCCCTCGCCCGCTGCTAGTGCAGTTGCGGAGAAAGGGGAGGGGAATGGCTGGTAGCTGGTACGGCCAGAGGGAACCTTCACCCAAGAAGCAATCTTCCCCTCTGGCAACACCGTCTAAATCACTTCCCAGCTCTTACAGACATAGATCATTCTACACTCCTCTTCACACTCCGAGCCCTTCCCCCGTTAAACAAATATCCCCCTACACCCCTCTGCATACTCCCAGTTCTTCTTCCCCCGTTAAAAAAGCGGAAAGGCCACCTCCCTCTTCCAAACGTCAGAGAAGCCCCACACAGGAGCTGAAAGAAAAGAAGACGCAGAAACACATTTATAACACGGGGGAGGATGTTTGTCGCATTTCCCCTGCTCAGGCAGAGAGAGCCCGGGATTATGGCAATCGTATTAAAGATTTAAAGTACCTACTCTCAATAAGGCAGTATGCAGGCATGGACGTTGAAGTGCCCCAAAACTTCCCGTTTGCCCAAAGTGTTCTGACAGTAATCAGAACGGGAACTGGAGCAAAGCAGATGTGGGCAATGCTCGATGAGGCTATCGTGTAATATAAGACGGCTTTACCAATTGCAATCGTCCAAAATCAGCAGCTAAAACATTTAAAACAATTTTGTGCAGGGAGGGTCCGAGTTTTAGTTCACCCCTCCCTCTATAGAGCCCTCAAACTGACATTTCCCTGGGATATCTGCGGAATCTCCCAAGACGGTACCATCAAGACTGAGATGGGCCATGGGGAGAGGCTGTCAGTATCCTTACTCCGACCATGTTCAAACCAGTACTTCAACCCTAATTCGGTCTGATAATGGCACTCGGGTTAGCAAGTATAAATGTCCGGGGCCTGAGGTCGGATCTCGCAGGGCGAGGCTCTCTCGCGACCATCAGCGCCTCGGGGTGAATGTTTGTTGTGTGCAAGACACCCGTTTTTTTCCACATGACCGTGAGGACATATTGTTCTCCCTTTATTCAGCATGTTTTAATGGTCGTTCGAGGGGTGTCTCTTGGCTGGTGAGCAGGTCTTTGAAGGCTGCATGTACTCTTGTCTTTGGGGATCCAGCGGGCAGGCTTTGCGTGCTGGATGTTACCAGAAAGGATAAGGCTCTGTCTCTCATTGGGGTTTATGCGCCCAATAACCATTCTGAGCAGCCTGCTTTGTTTCAGCACATCGAGCCGTTCTTGACGACATCTCGTCGGGTAGTTTTAGCGGGAGAGTGGAATGCCGTCCTTGACCCCGATATAGATAGTATAGGGCAAAATCCGGGTACTAACAACTGGGAAGTGAAACAATTTCGGGACTTTATCGACGAGTTTGATCGATAAGTACCAGAATGAGCACCCTCGGGAGGTAGCTTGGACAAATAGTGATAACTCGGCTCCTGGGACGCTTACTAGCTACCTCGACCGAATCTTAGTTAGGAGAGTCGATGTAGGGCCCTTAGGGTGTCCAAGTTTCCATTATATAGTTTATTCGGATCATAGGCGTGTCCGGGCGTGACAGTATTTAGTGTCCTCCCCACGAGGGACAGATGTGGCACAAGGCCGGGTTTAAAGTGGGGTACCCGAGCCCGTAGGCTCGGCCAAAAATAGCCCGTAGATCCCGTATAAACGGGATCGGGGTGGTCAACCACCTCGAACGAGGCTCTGCCGTTCGGCGGAGCCTCGTCCGAGTTCCTCTCTGCCCAAAGGCAGAGAGTTCCCCTCTGCCTCAGAGGCAGAGAGTTCGACCGTCTAGCCAAGTCGTCCAAAAAGGACTGGCTCGGACTGTGACCACCGATAGACAAGGCCTATTCGGTAGTGACGTGACGTCACAAAAGTAGTCCATGCAGTGAAACAGACAGTAATCATAATGTAACGAATAATTGTAAGAAAAAAATTGGTTTTAGAAAACTTTTAAAAAATACATTGTTTTACAAAACAAATAAACAGAATTGGATTTTATACAAAACTTTTTATTTCATATTAATTTTTTAAAAATAACCGATAAGAAAAAAAAAATGTTGCTGAATGTTTTGTTAAAGAAATTAAACATCATGTTAGATTTCATTAAATTTTAAAGACTGAAATTCGTTCATTATTTTATTTGTTTCAAATTTGAAAACATTTTTTAAATCATTATCAGTATTGTTTTAATTTGCATGTTTCTATCTTAATTTTAGTAATTATTCTGTAAAGTTACAATATCGTAATTATTAATGATTATTATTCATATACACTCGGACATCGACAACTCAATTATGAATTAGGAAACAAATAAACAATTAAATAAATAGACGAGCAAATTACATGTAAATGATAAATAAACGATTAAAATTAGGTATGTCCAATATTTCGCTAAAAAGTGGTATACCTTGACGACAAAAGGTC
Source organism: Acanthosepion esculentum (assembly GCA_964036315.1). Classification (NCBI taxonomy): domain Eukaryota; kingdom Metazoa; phylum Mollusca; class Cephalopoda; order Sepiida; family Sepiidae; genus Acanthosepion; species Acanthosepion esculentum. The sequence goes on from OZ038497.1 coordinate 65,291,748, forward strand.
CCCAAATTGATAAAACAATTTTTAACGTTTAAATATTTATGTTCTTATTAAAGAGGAAAGACCAAAGTATTTTCTGAATATTTTTTCAGATTTTTTAATCCTTCCTATAAATGTTAAAAATTTTATTAAAAATCTTGTTTTTTTTCGAGTCAAAAAATTTCGTAAAATCGAACTTATCGACATTTCTGTCTGAAAGATCATAGTTTGTTAGTTAAAAAATCATGAAAAATCAATTACACCTTTTTCTTTTGTTATCTTAGGAAATTTAGAATGATTAAAGTATACTTAATGTAATTTGAAAGAAACATTACTTACATTTTTAGCAGAAAGTTTTTTAAGAGAGATATTTCCAACCGTAGTCGTTCCTTTTTTAAGGAATTGACAGGCGTTAATTGATGTACGTCAATATATTCACAACTTACGGCACGGAAATTTATTGGATGGTAGCGCCAAAGTGATATAATTCGTTCTAATTTTAAGTGAATCTGGTTAGTAGATTTTTTTTAAAAAAATTCACTTTCAAATTTTTTTTTTTTTTTTTTACCTTACGTTTGAGGAAGAATTCTGCACTGAAAATAACATTTAAATTATGAAAGAAAATCAAATTTTACAAGTAAAAATAAAACAGTAAAAAAAATACATTTTTTTAAATTGAGGTTTATTATTTCAGTCATGAAATATTTTTCTGAGAATATAAAAATTACATGAAACACCATTAATTGAAACGGGTTAACTTAATGAAATGAGATTTTATTTCTTTTTTATTAAGGCAGATTTTTTTCTATTTATTAATAATTATATGGCAGTAATTTTAATATGAGTTTTATTTTATTTATTAATAAAATTAACATGCTATGTTGGTTTTGTTTTGACTCAACAAGTATTTTTTAGTTTGAGTAGTAGCGAGCTAACTCCAGAAAATTTAAACTCCAAAAATCGTTTTAATTGATAATTTGTCGTGTGGATAATAATTCCAAAGTAATGTACAATGAATTTATGCATTCGATTTCAAACTTGAAAATTTGGGTGGACTTCCAAGGGCGTTTTTTTTTTTTTTTTTGTAATTGTAAATAGTCGATATTTTCTTTTATCCCACTATTCGATTATATTTGAATAGAAAAAGAAAAAAATTAAAATAATACGACGATATTCAGAAAACTTGACAAGCGTTGTTTTCTTGTTACTGAACGAATCAAAGCCATTTCTGAAGTAAAAAAAAAAACTTGCTTCTATCAAAGGAAACTACTCATGTGACATTATTTCAACAATGTGCATCCGTACTTTCGTTGTAGACGATTTTAAATACAATTTTGGAATATTAAAAATTATTTTTAAAATAATTATGGTTGTCAGATTTTAATAAGCTTTCAAATTTATGATCTTTAAAAAGTAGAGAACATAATATATCATTTTCATAAGGTTGCAGAAAGAACTTGATGTATAAATATATAACAACCTTTTGTCATATTGTGTACTTAAAATTGAAAAAAAAAAGAAAATTAATGTAAAAATTCATTGTTCATCAAAAAAAATTTTTTCTTTCAGATAATAATTAACTTCGTATATATTATTCAGAAAAGCCATTAAAAACTTTCTTAATTAAATATTGTCTTAGTTTTATTGGGTTTTGTATTTTTACAATTGAGGTAAAAGTTTGGACAATTTCGGACATTTTTTTAACAAAAAAATCGATGATTTAGATTTTTCAGAGTTTTGTGCATTTAATTAAAAAAAAATTGAGGTTGCAAATAAATTTTTTTTTGTGTTTTCATAAAATTAAGTTCGAGGGGGGTAACAGATATAAAAAAAAATATTTATACCATGACTTTCAAAGAGACAAACATTTCTAAAATAAGTTCATTCATTTCTGAATAAGTTCTGAAGTTTTCATTAAAATCCAACAAGTAGTTAATTTTTACAAGAATTTCGAAATTAATGTGTCTTTCAACTGACAAAAAAACAACTAAAAAAAAACGCTAAAAAGGTCAAAATTGGACATACCTAATTAAAATATAAATAAGAAACAAATAAACTAAATACATGAAAGTAAATAAATTTGATACAAAAAAGAGATTTAAAATTCAAATAATACTTATAGAAAAGTAGGTTACAGACAATTAATTTTAAGAATGAAATTCATTCATGATTTCAATTGTTTCACATTTGAACATTTTTTATAAATCATAATCAGCATTGTTTAAATTTGCATGTTTTTATTTCAATTTTAATAATTATTCTGTGAAGTTATAATTTTTGTAATCATTAAGACTAAGAGATTATTACAGTAACAACTGAATTATGAATTCGGGAACAAACAATAATTAAATAAGCAAATTATAATTAAATGATGAATAAATAAAATAATTATGATAAATAAATAAAACAATTAAAAAACATAAACAAGAAACAAAAACACAAACAAGAAAATACATTAGATACAAACAATAAATAGATTTAAAAATCAAATAATACTTTCAGAAAAATAGGTTACTGATACAAAATTTAGCTGAATGAAGTTTTCTTTTTCTGCTTAACTTGTTACTTGTAATATTATTTTCCCTAGAACAAAAATTATTTAAAAGAGCATTTGTAGAGCTCCAGAAAAACATTCTTTGTATTTTTTCTATATTGTGACCCTCATCACAAGTGTCAACATAAAAAAGAACCTCATAATCTGCAAAAAACATTCAATGTTATATGCATGCCTTATTTTATTTTTCTTTGATTTACTGAATGAAGAAAAGAATGATTTTTTATCAGCTTATCAATGACTACATAATTATTCAGAACAAAATTTATAGTTTTATCATTAGGATATAAGAGAGAACCTCTATAAATCCCCTGAAAATAGCTGCTTATTTCTGGTATTTCTTCCACATTATCTCTTACACTTCCAGATATTAAATCTTTGCAGCTATTGCATTTAATTTTCTTAAAAACTGCATTACACCAATAACTTGCTAAGTATAGTATTACAGGTATAATTATTTACATCATCCTCTTTAACATCAATTCTATATTTATATATATATAACTTTTCCTCCTCTGTCACTTCATCCCAGTTTGGTTCTTGTAAACTCTTTAAATCAATTTTAATGCATTGCTGATTAAATAAGTTTAATTTTAAAACTGATTGCATTCTAATAATTTTTCACACTCAAACACTTGCCGTATCGAGATATTATACTGATCCCCAGTAAGTTGTTGATATTGACCAAACCTTGCTTCAAGGTGATCAGTTTGAAATTTGCCTGGTAATATGGATAGCATTTTCAGTTCTTCTATGCAATACTTGGTCAGTTCTAGAAATGCATAGGTTGTATGATGCAAAGCATTGAAGTTTTCCTTTGTTAATTTACCAGTTCTTCCAGAAATGCTATTCCAAGATTCTAACCAGTCACAGAATACAGAGAGAAATCTAAAATTTTCTTCATTCATTCTAAGTGGATTGCAGTATTTATTTCTAAGCCGACAACCTTTATATGGCATTTTAACATTCATTATTGTCCACCAAATATAAAATATGTTTATATATTCTGCAAAATTAGGCAAATATTTCTGTTTTCCTCAGATCAATAATCCTTGAATCTGTTATGATTGATAATACTTGAAAGCCTATCTCCTCTAAACCAATTATTATGTTTAACTATGTCAAATAACTTCTCAGCTTTAAGACATTTAGTTGGCATAACATGCACAACATTTTATATTGTGAGAATACACTGCTAATCCTAAAAGCTCAATTTTCGGTCCTGGATCCGACTTTTGTATGCGACTCCCGGTGCGCTGGTGGAAGTGAATGGGGTAAGATCGGAGCCTTTCGTATTGTCTCGCTCCATTCGTCAAGTTTTTCCGCTTTCCCCTTTGCTTTACGTTCTTGCGTTGGAACCTTTCCTTCGCAAGTTAAAGGCGAATCTGGTCCTGCGCGGAATTTCCCTACCTGGGGCTACCACCTCAGCCAGCTATTCTGCCTATGCTGATGACGTTTCGGTTCTTGTGTCGAGCAGAGCCGAGATTGACGAAGTCAGCAAAGAGATCAGTGGTTATGAGATAGTGACAGGGGCCAAGATCATCCGCGATAAGTCTATTGACTTGTGTGCGTAGAAGGGAGTTTCTCTTCCCGGACCTTTCCTCTGGACGGATGGGCCAGTCAACATACTCGGCGTCTATTTCGGTCCTGATCTCCAGTTGGAAATGAATTGGTCGGAGGTACAAGGGAAGGCCGAGATCGCGGTAAATCTGTGGTCTCGGAGGAATCTTTCCTTGAAGGGGAGGGCGGAAGTATGTGTTTCACACATCTACCCGATTCTTCTTTACCGACTATCTGTACTTCCACTTCCGTATACCACACTAATATTATTAGTAAGGCTCTTGTTCTCTTTCAGTGGAGAGACAAGACCGCTATGGTATCTCGGGAGATCTGTTGCCTACATCCATCTGAAGGCGGTCTGGGTATGCCTACCATTGAGATTCGTCAATATATGCTTCGCATCGCCTTCCTAGACCGAATGTGTCGCGAATCGGATCAGGATGGCGCCTTCTGGAAGGAAGACGTCCGTAGAAACTTCCCATCCCTGAGAAGTGTGCACTCGAGCGAGGAGAAGGCCCACCGTTTACCCCGAGCCGAATGCTCCTTCTATCGTGAATGTCGTATTGCTCTGCAACACCTCTTATGGGCGTCGGATGACCTCTCAAACGGGTTGAAATGCCTCAATAACGATGAGGCATCACTCTGGTGATCTGTGGGGCCCTCTGGGTCGCCAAAAGAGTTTGTTCAGTGGGCTTAGAGAAATCTCCAAACTGCCGACGCTGTATTGGGGAAGTCGAGACCATTGGTCACGCCTTCTTTCATTGCAGGGTGGTAGCGCCGTTGTGAAAGTTTGTTTAAGGGGACATAATCCGCATACTGCAGGGAAAGTTCTTTGTCCTTGAGGCCAGTTCTGTTTGTAGCAATGTGGTGCCGCAGATGACGAAGGCTGAATGATATGTGTTATTTTGCTTACTAGGTGTTATGCGAGTCATGATTTGGACGACGCGTCAGAAGGAATTCTATGATGGCGAGAAGTTCACTTCTTCCCAACTGATCGTGTTCTTTAAGCACCAGCTTGAAGTCAAGATTATGACAAAAGGTGGGTGAATCTTGCGCGCTTGTGCCGAGTAAAAGTGGCATTGGAGTGGCATTTTGATGCCGGTTAGGCATCAGGATGTTGTTTTCCTGGGTTGAACTTGGGCAACCCATCCCTGGATTTAGGCTAGAGTATGTTTTTTGCATTTGATTCTTTAGTTTTTCTTTTCTTTTTCTGTAAACTTAGCTAGGGTGTGTTTGCTCATTGGCCCCTTTTATTTCTGTCCTCTTTTCCGTTAGTTTAACTCGTTAGGTGGTCAGTGATGTCAGTTCTCTAGTGGATGCGGCGCGCCTTGTGTTTTTCGTATTTGTTGTGTCAGAGTGAATGCGTGTCTGTGTGAGTGCTTGGGATGGATGAATGTTTTCTATATTTTTCTAGTCCCGCATCGATTTTATCCAGTTAACTGATATTTCTGCCACATTTAACTTTAAGTTTTGTGGGTTTTTTTTATTACTAACATTATTTTGTTTAGTTTCTTGTAAATAGTTTATAACAATATTGTATATATGAGTTGGATGCAGTCGACATCTCGTCGGGTAGTTTTAGTGGGGGATTGGAATGCCGTCCTTGACCCCGTCCCTTGTTGTTTTTATTCCCTTCCCCTCACAGACAACGATCTCTACATATGGGATCTATTTAGGATTTCCATTGAGACAATGAGGTATTTTGGTGGATGTCGTAAGAAAGGTAAGTATGAATGTGTTGTTTTGGTGGTAGGAATATTGTTTTGTATGATTGGGTTGTGGCTAGCTAAGTTTTAAAATTAAGACAAATGATGACCGTCCTTTTCCCCATCACCTTTTTAAGGCCTTGTGCCACATTTTCTGTAACTTTTACAGAAATAAATATTGTCAGCCATGAGATTCCAGTCCAGATCTGCCTTTGTCAGACCTTTATTCTGTCCCTTTGAGAATCCTTTGAACCGTTTATTCTGTTAAGTTTTGATTTATTTTTACCGTTTTTTCTTACGTTCGTTTTGACTGTTTTGTATAGTTTTGATTTTTTCTTTTTCAATTCCTTACCCTTCCCATTTTTATTTTTACTTTATTTTGCTATTATTCTTTTATTATTTAATTTTTGAGTTTATTTTGCAGTTTATTTTTCTTTTTTAAATTTATTTTCTTCCCGTACCCACTTTCCAGAGTTTATCTGTTTATTTTTCGTTTTTACGGTTTTCGTCCGGCTTTATATTTCTTTGTTTATTGTTACGTGTCACTTTGTTTCTGTGTATTTCTTTTAAATATCTGTAAAGTTCTGTGTTTTATTTGTTAATTTCGTCTGTAATATATTTGTTTGTAAATTTTGTGTTTATTTTGTATATTCTGTCCATTTTTTTTCTTTCCGTGTGTATCGTTTTGTTTTAGGGTTGATTGTTCTTTTATCGGCAGTCATATTGTAAATTGTAACATTTATTGTTTCGTATTTTCTAGCGTTTTCTTTTTCCTTGTATAGCGTATCGTTTTTATTGTTTATTTTGTTTTCTTGTCTATTTGATCTTTTGTACGTCCTTCTGTCTTGTGTTTTTTCTTTCGCCTTTAGGCGAACCTTGTCCATTTGTTCTCGTCTGTCGTATGTCCTTTTGTTTTGCCTTTTGTCCGTTTAAAATTGTTAAATTTGTTTCGCCTTTAGGCGAACCTAGTTTCTTTGTTCGTCTATTTAAATTTTTGTACCTCCTTCTGTTTTGTTTTTGTCGTTTTTTTTTTAATTTGTAGTCTCGTTTACAGGCGAACCTTGTTTATATTGTTTTAATTTTTCTCGTCTGTCGGCCTTTGTTTTTTCGTTTGTAAAATTATTAATTTTGTTGTCTGGCTGTTAAGCGAACATTGCTTATTTAATTTTACCTTTTTATCATTTTTAATTTTTCTCGTCTGTTTATTTTTGTACATTATTGTCTTGGTTAAGTTTATTTGTGTGTTTTTTCATTTTTTTCTCGCCTATAGGCAAAACGTAACCATTTTTCTGTTCCTCGTCCCTCCACTTCCTTTTGAAAATGGATAAAAAAAAAGAGAGTCCCCTTATATGTAATTATAAAAAAGAAACCAAACGTGCCCGACCTTAGAAAGTCGGTCAAGAAACATCTTTTTCAATCAGAAAAGACCCCCACCCTCCAGATAAAGACAATCCCGAGGAATACCCGGCTTTTGTTCCCAGTAATGAGGAGGCTTTTGATGGTCATGACAAAACCAAAAATATGGAAGCCAATAATGGCCAAACTAAAAAAAAGTATGGTGACCAATAATGACCAAACTTCAGTATCCAAAAATATGGTGGCCAATATCGGCCAAAAAGATAACAAGACCAAAAATAACGTAGAGGCCGGGGAATCGCCCTGTTGTTGGAGTCCCCACCCCCGAAGTGCATCATCGATATTGCGGAGTTCTTGGAGCATGCCAAGAGTTACGCACACCTTGTCGTAGAAGGTGGGCTCTTGGAGGACCCGAAAGAACTAAAGAAGACCGAGAAAAGTATAGTGTCAGTCTTCGTTGTCGACAAGTGTACGTACAAAATTTATCGTTCAACGAAAGACACAGTGGTAAAAAACACTGGAGTCCCAGGGGTTTAAGCCACTAAGAATCGCTAAGAGATCGGGATTTTACATGTGGGACGTATTGCTACCCATACCAGAAGATTGCCTTAAAATTACCAGCAGAGAAATTATTACAAAAGACATCATTCGACAAACAGAATTCGAAGGTAGGGGAAGGCCTTGTAACGATATACGAGGTCCCTCCTCTGGTTGTCGGGGAACACCTGGCGACTTTCCTGTCGCAGTATGGCGAAATATAAGGTGCTTCCTGCGATAGCTTGACCGAAGGATGGAATTTTGACATCATGTTAGACCGAAAAGCCTTCCTCTCCATCCCCAACTGTCTGAATGTTGGGAGCCTGAAGCTTCCGGTCATCGTGACTGGCCGCAAACTGGTGTGTTGGAAGTGTGGAGAGACTGGTTACCTTTCCTCTTCATGCCCAGAGAAGAAGGCCTCTGGAAGTCAGGCTCCAGTCGACCAAACTCCCCCTCTGATCACGTCTTTGAATACCGCCACGCCTGTAATGTGCATGCTCCGAAGAGCTTTCACCTGCTGCTAGTGCAGACGTGGAGAAGGGAGAGGGGGAATGGCAGGTTGCTGGCAAGGACAGAGGGAAGCGCCAGACAGCGGGTCCTCAGTCCCCTGAAACCCCTGGGACGAAAGGCACTGACAGTCTCACTCCCTCTGTCAGCAGTAAGGGCGACGTCCCGGCCTCAAAACAGACCCTACAAGATCTACAAAAGAAATATGATCCTGGTTTTGAAAAGACCAAAAAAATCAAAATTCTTAAGGAAAAATTAGACCTCCAACGCCATACAAATTCCTCCCCCTTTAAGAAAGCTACTTCCTCCTCATCCACTGTCTCACATTCAACAAAGTCTTTCCAGCCCTCTACTTCCAGTCAGCTTAAGACGTCCTCTACAAAGACGACCATCCCCTCCACACACTCTGACCCATCACGTTCTTCCCACCCCTCAACCCCTCTTAGTAGAGAGACGTCCTTTCCCGTCCAAAAGGCCACTCCATCCACATCTTTTCCCCATACCTCAACCCCTCTCAGTAGAGCCCCCAGCCCATTTAGACAAACATACACGCCTCGCCACACCCCAGTCCTTCTCCCACGAAAATCTCTTAAATACCCCCTCCCCAAAACAAAAGACGCCGAAGCCCAACACAGGACTTAAGTGATAAAACCAAGAGACAGAAACACATTTTCAAGCTTGGTGTAGATGTTTGCCGCATATCTCCTATCCAGGCGGAAAAAGCCCGAGATTACGGGAACCGCATTAAGGATTTAAAATACCTTTTGTCAGTGAACCAGTTTGCTAATAAAGATATTGAAGAGCCTGAAAACTTTCCTGCGGCAGAAAGAGTCTTGACGGTTATAAGAACTGGGACGGGGGCTAAACAAGCGTGGGCCATGCTGGACGAGGCAATAGCCTCGTTTCAGATGACCCCGCCTTTTGCTATCGTTCAGAATAATAAACTTAAAAAAATGAAACAATTTTCTGCTGGGAGGGTCCCTGTTTTTGTTCACTAGTCCCTATATAGAGCACTAAAATTGACTTTTCCGTGGGATATAGGCGGTCTCTCCCAAGACGGCACTATCAAGACTGAGATGGGCTACGGGTCGATGGGAGATGCTGTCGGTGTCCTGACCCCGTCCATGTTTAATTCAGGTAAGCAACCCTAATCGGTTTGATAATGTCACTCTGGTGAGTTAGTTTGAATGCCCGAGGCCTGAGGTCGGAGTCTCGCAGGGCGAGGCTCTATCGTGACCTTCAGCGTCTCAGAGTGGATGTATGTTGTGTGCAAGAGACCCGTTTTTCTTCTTGCGATCATGAAAGCATTCTGTCTAGGGTTTTTTCCTTCTATTCAACATGTTTTGATGGACGCTCGAGGGGTGTCTCTCTGCTGGTGAGCAAGTCTTTGAAGGCTGCGTGTGCTCTTGTCTTCGCAGATCCGGCGGGCAGACTTTGCGTGCTGGATGTTACCATAAAGGATAAGGCTCTACGTTTCATTGGGGTTTATGCGCCCAATAAGCATTCTGAGCGGTATACTTTGTTTCGACAGATAGAGCCGTTCTTGGCGTCATCTCGTCGGGTAGTTTTAGCAGGAGATTGGAATATATATAGTATAGGACCAAATTCGGGCGATGAAACTGGTTGGCCTGGATAAATCTCGGGGACTAGATGGTCTTCCCTATGAAGTTTACTTGAGGTAGTCGCCCGATTTTGTTCCTTTGCTGGGATGGGTTAGATAATTTCCTCCCTTTAACCATGTTAAACACAGAGTTAAAGATTTTGGTGAAGATCTTAGCCGACCGTTTGCAGCTTGTCCTGTCTAGTCTGATTGGCTCCGAACAGACTTGTGCTGTGAAGGGCAGGATTATTCAGGACAACCTTCATATGGTACGCTTGATCATCGAGCAAGTTAACAGTGAAGCCGCGCTGATCAATTTATATCAGTCCAAGGCCTTTGAAAGGGTTGACCATCGCTTTCTCGAGGCTGTCCTTTCGGCGGCCGGTTTCGGAACTGACTTTCGCACCTGGATCCGACTTCTGTATGCGACCCCCGGTGAATGGAGTACGATCAAAGCATTTCATATTGTCTCGCTCAATTCGCATTTGCTTTACATTCTTGCATTGGAACCTTTAAAGACGAATCCGGTCCTACGCGGAATTTCCCTACCTGGTGCTACCACCTCACCCAGGTATTCCGCCTATGCTGATGACATTTCAATTCTTGTGTTGAGCAGGACCAAGATTAACGAAGTCAGCAAAGAAATCAGTGGTTATGAGATGGTGACAGGGGCCAAGGTCAACCGCGATAAGTCTGTTGGCTTGCGGTTGGGTGCGTGGAAGGGAGTTTCTCTCCACGAACCTTTCCTCTGGACGGATGGGCCGGTCAAGATTCTCGGTGTCTAGTTCGGTCCTAATCTCCAGTTGGAAATCAATTGGTTGGAGGTGCAAGAGAAGGCCGAGATCGGAATTAATTTGTGGATTCGGAGGAATCTTTCCTTAAAGGGTAGGGCGGAAGTATGTTTCACACATCTACCCGATTCTCCTTTACCGACTATCTGTACTTCCACTTCCGTATACCACACTAATGTCATTAGTAAGGCACTTGTTCTCGTTCAGTGGAGAGACAAGGCCGCTATGGTATCTCGGGAGATCTGTTGCCTATATCCATCTGAAGGCGGTCTGGGTATGCCTACCATTGAGATTCGTCAATATATGCTTCGCATCGCCTTCCTAGACCGAATGTGTCTCAAATCAGATGAGAATGGCGCCTTCTGGAAGGAAGACGTCCGTAGAAACTTTCCATCCCTGAGAAGTGTGCACTCGTGCGAGGAGGAGGCAGAGTCGTGCTCCTTCTACCGTGCTCTGAAGCGCTTCTTAGGGGCGTTGGATGGCCTCTCCAACGTCCAGGCGTTGACTCGTAAGGCATTATAACAGGTGTTAGTTGGGGGGGAGGGACCGTTCGTGATGAACTGATTGACGAGCTCGGTCTAACGAAGCAGGAGGCTCGCTCAATATGGCCCTGGGCGCCCGGGTTGAAATGTCTCAGTAACAATGAGGCATCACTCACCTGGCTGGTGATGCGTGGGGCCCTCTGGGTCGCCAAAAAACTTTGCTCAGCGGGCTTAGAGAAATATCCAAACTGCCGGCGCTGTAATGGGGAAGTCGAGACCATTGGTCACGCCTTCTTTTGCTGCAGGGTGGTAGTGCCGTTGCACAAGTATGTTGAAGGCCTCATGGTTCGCATGCTGCCTGGAAAGTTCTTTGTCCTTGTGGTCGCTTCTGTTTGTAGCAATGTGGCTCCGCCGATGACGAGGACTGAACATTATGTGTTCTTATGCTTGCTAGGTGTTATGAGAGTCGTGATTTCGACAATACGTCAGAAGGGATTCTATGAAGGCGGGAGGTTCACTTCTTCCCAACTGATCCTATACTTTAAGCATCAGTTTATGGTTAAGATTAGGACTGAAAGGCGGCGATTCTCTTAAAAGGTGGGTGAATCTTGCGCGTTTGTGTCGTGTGAAAGGGGCTGATCTGGACTGGCACTTTGATGCCGGTTAGGTATCAGGATATTGCTTTGCCTGGGTTGAACACGGGCAACCCATCCCAAAATTATGTTAGCTTAGATTTAGTTTTGATTCTTTAGTTTCCTTTTTCATTAAACTTAGCTAGGATATGTATGCGCATTGGCCCCTTTTATTTCTGTCCCTTTTTTGCTTTAAGTTTAATTCCCCATCCCCTCCATCCTTATTGGTCAGTGATGTCAGTTCTCTGGTGGATGCTGGGCGTTTTTAGTTTTGTTTGTGATTTTTCGTATCTGTTGTTGTGTCTAAAATAGTGTGTGTCTGTGTGAGTGCTTGGGTTGAATGAATGTTTTTAATTTATTATAGTCCCGCATAAATTTCATCCGGTTAACTGATGTTTCTGCCACATTTACTGATTGTGTTTTTTTTTTATTATTAACATGATTTTGTTTAGTTTCTTGTAAATAGTTTATATTTCATATTGTAAATACTCATTGGGGTTAGTTTTTAAATTGTTGTTTTATTCCCCTCCCCCCACATTGTACATACGGGGACTAGTTAGTATTTTCATGGAGACATTGAGGTATTATGGTGGGAGTCGTGAGAAAGGTGCGTAAGAATGTGTTGTTTTGGTGTAAGGAATATTGTTAGTATGATTGGGTCAGCGTTTGTGGCTAGCTAGGTTTAAAGTTAAGACAGAAGACCGACCTCTTCCCCCCTTACCCATTTTGGCCTTGTGCCACATTTTCTGTTTCATTCAGAAATAAACATCATCAGCCACGGAATTCCAACGAGATTCTACCAAACTCCATGCGTGACAATTCACTGACTCACACACAGCATTGAAATCTCAACAAACTCAGCAAACTTTCATCAACCATTGTCCGCACGTTTAACCAACATCTACAGTTGACTTGGAAAGTGAAACAATTTCACTACTAAAAAAGTAATTGTATATTTCACCAACTTAGCCTAACAGTCAAAGGCAAGCAGCGCTTGATAACATTTATTCTTACTTGTAAATTACACACGTGCACACAGTGATAAATGAACGAACATGATTTCTTTCCTTGCAGGAACCAAACAATTTTAAATTCATTAACAATCAAAAAGTACCAACATTTCTGAACAACATTCCTGCACAAACATTTCTTATGACATTGTCTTAATTATCACAAACATTGTAATTGTCGTTACGTGTATATTTTATTGTTGATATAAAATTTCTTTAATGTTAAATCTTTAACAACAGTATTTAGTAGTTTCTTGCCATGCAATTTGCTCTTAAATTGTTTGTATAACCTATATGTTGTGGGATACGCACGCTATAAGCACGCATAACCTTCACCTTACTTAATACTTCTGATATATTTCACTCCGTGTACATCCCGCAACAGTATCTAATCCAAAAAATATCAACTTTATTTGAATTTATTCTTGAAATAGTAACATTTTGAAGAAAGTTTCTAAGCAAAAACCTGCAGAAATTAGGTATATTTGTATATTTTTCAGAGATTTAAACCTAAATGCTCCAAAATTGGTAAAAGCTATGACATCAAACTGCAGTTTTTGCAGAGTTCAATGTTGATTTTCTAAAATAGTTGTGAAATCAATCTGCCCTAATGTACACGAACATAGGATTTCAGAATAAACGAGGGAAACATTTTACATGTCAGACATGAATGGGCACAAGTAAATTAAACAAAATCCTAGTTCACGACAAATGAAAATCATCGATTAAAGACGGAGAGAAACTGTCTACTCAGCTCGGACTTGCGTCCGGCCTAATTAACTTTCTTCTCGCTTTCCTTTACTACCTTGTCTATGAGGTCCTGTGGGTTTCCTTATGCGTCTGCTATCAATATTCACTGCGCATATTATATTGGTAAATTTGTGCTCACCGATAATAAATCCTGGTAGGGTCTCTAACTCCCTTAGTCTAGCCTCGCTCTGGAGATTGAATAAATTCGGCGAGAAGACACTTCCTTGTCTTACGCCTCTTTCTGTTTTGTGTACCTACCTATTCATTTTCTATCCGTATGCACGTGATTTACTCCCAGTATATGTTCTGGATTATTTAAACTTCCTTCCCAAATAGATCGAGTTTTTCTAGCTGTTCAAATAGATCTTTGTGTCTCATTAAATGCTTTTTTGATAATAAGCTTAAACTGATTGTCCGATAGTGTTCACATTCATTAGCGTCGGATTTCTTAGATAGCACTACAAAAGTTAAACTATTAAGGTTAAGACCTTAATGGAATGCCACCACTGTCATATTTTTTTCATTTATTATTTTTGTGATTTTGTCAATACTGAAATCGTCTAAGGCTGAGAGCATTTCTATTACGTTCACATCTGGTCCTGCTGCTTTCTTCTTGTTCATCTTGTCTTACTTCAGACTTTAATATTTCCTGTCCTATATTTTCGTGTATTGTGGGCTTCTCTATTTCATTAAGAAATAATTCTCAACGGATTCGATCCATCTTTGGAGTATTTATCGCGGCCGCTCCCGTACACTACGGTTATAATTACTACGAGAGGTTTCGACATCGGACTCGACCAGCAGATACGCAACATCAGCACCAGACATTCGATATGCCCAACAACGTCACAACGCCAGCTTCCCTTTCCTGCCCGGCTACCGTCGCCGATACATTTCCTGTCTGACACGTCCAGTCCGAAGCCCAACCAACCGTCCAGCAGCTGGTCGGGCTTTGGACGGGACGTGTCGGGCTGGAAAGGTATCGGCGACGGTAGCTTGACCGGGCAGAAACGGGAAGCTGGCGTTGTTGGGCATATCGAATGTCTGGTGCTGGCGTTGCGTATCTCCTGGTCGAGTCCGATGTCGAAACCTCCCGTAGTAATTATAACCGTAGTGTACGTGAAAGGTTATGGACGACGTGCAGGCAGCAAGTAGGGAAAGAATGCCGAGAGTTGAAATGCGCAAGAAGTAAGCATAGAAGTAAAAAAGAGAAAGAAAGAAGGCCCAACTAGCGTCCAGTTGGCATACACTTTTTTATCATTTCGAGAATTTCATCGGTGTCCTTTTGCCTCTTGTTTCATTTTCCTTTGGGATTAATGAGGTACTAATAATATGTCACGCATGGGTACCCAAGTCGCTTTTGGTATAGAAGGAGAGATAGACTGATACCTGAGCAAAAAGAACAGGTTGAGATTTTTTTTTTCTTTCTCTTCGAAAGGCCTGGGCAAAGTTGAATCGTCCAGCGCTAACTGGATGTGACGTCTCCTTATTTTGTTTTACCAGCTAGGACCAACGGACGGTGTCTGTGGAAGGGTGTTGATCTTGGCCGATGTCTAAGGGGCCACCCCAGAGAGCAGAGCCGAGATGTTTTCTTTTTTCTTCAAGTGGTGAAAGAAAGTGACAAGAGTTAACTCTAGACCGCTTGGAAAGGCTTTGGGAACAAGATTTTCTTAGGCCGGAAAATTTTCAGTCAAGTGGGTAAAAGAGGAAGAATTACAGATCAAACGTGATAATTAGGAATAAAAAGACAGATAAAAATTTTACAATGACGTTAAAAGTAACACCAGTTTTGTGTCAGGCATCCACGGGTCAGGTGGAACACCTATTCCCTGGGTGGTGGCAGCGTGAGGAGCTGATATTATGAAGTGGGAGGAAAATGAATACGCCCACTGAAAGGTACTGGTGCGAGGTGTGAGCAAGAGGAGGGGAACAAGATGGCGGATCGACATGTTGCTACCGCCACTCCTGCACGGGGTTCACCATATTTGGACATGCAAATTGATTCCTAGGACACTGTCAGCAGAGAATTCTGATTGGATATTTGGAAAATCCTGGAAACCAAGATCATGTTGGACCCCACACCAATGTTAGGTGAGGGTCCATAAAAGCGTTAGAGGGAAATAACAGAGAGAGTAGCAGTTGAGGCAGACGTACTTCCATTACACCAAGAGGAGACGATTGCTTTGCCGATCCCCATGTGGTTTTCTGCCACAAACAACACCTGACTCAGGTCTTGTTCCAGACAATTAGATAAATTGAGCAGAGTACCCTGATGAAATTGCAAGGTGGAAGAATTGAAAGTCTCTGTATAAGGACAGAGAGAAGGAGACGAGTGCTTCATCAGCATTCCGTAATTTGCTGGCTGAAGAAGTCTCTGACTTAAAGTTTAAAACCTTGACTCCAACTTGGAAATGAAGAACAAAGTTTCATGAAATTAGACTCATGAGGGAATGGTCATTAGCCTGCATGCTTGTAGATTCTTATATGAAAAAGTGTTCCTGTATAAACCTCAGTTATATAAACCTTGTTGATTTACACAACTTCACAGTTAGCCGCAGTATTCGATAGGTGACTGAGGATAGGACAGTATTGTCATGTAGCACTGGGGCCAGCATGCCCCACAGGATTACAGAAATAGTGATAAAGCATCAAGAGGCTCACGTTTCATTTGTGGGAAAGGAGTTGTAGGGTGGAAATTAATTCATCACCCACAAGTCCATGTAGACAGTTTTGAATATCAAAGGAGGCAAATGAGGACTTAGTGACTCCAGCCACAATACTCCATTTTTGGTCTGATCTGGTTTTTGTAAAGGGAGTCAGATAATAACTTACTGAACTATTTTCCCAGCATCTTCATGAGTTTTATGAGTCACCTGGGCTAAGTCAAAAGATAGATGAGCTTCCAAATTTATGGAGGTGGACCTATAAACTCTTGTCATCTGCACAGATGCTCACTAATTACTGGAGTCTGTTCAGGCAGATCACAGTTGAAAGAGTGTAGGACCAAGGAGAGAACCCTGTGGAAACACGTCATTGATGACAGACTGTTAACAACCCTCAGAGATTTACTTTATTAGAAAGGACTTGATAATTGAGGGAGTCCTTCTAAATATTCCATAGATGGATGGTTTATGTAGTAGCTACTGATGCCACACCTTGTCAAAGGTTTTTAATATAGTTACAGCATTGTTTTTCATATTCTTAAAAACAGGACCCATAATTGACACCTTCCATAGACTTCGGAAGCATCACTCATTCAGGCAGCAGTTGAACAGTTGTGAAGGCTAAAAGACCCACTGGAAGAAACTTGTTACAATGTCTGTTTGGGGATGCAGAAGCATCACCTATGACATAACTATTGAATGAGAATAGAACCAGCCATAAACACCATTATATTGACATATACATGGTTAGTTTGTTTAAAATATAAAGCTCTGTGGGAAGAATGCAAGTAATAAGCAAACCAAACCTTGCATAGACAAGCAAATAATGACTTCCTTGTTTTTAGGAGTTAATAAATTTGTGGAATAGCACCAGTAAGCTATCTGATTTTGTAATGCAGTATTGTTTTTGAAAACCATTTTTGGGGTTAGAAAATCAAACCTCATGAGGTCAAGTGGTAACAAATGAAGAAATCTTAAATGAAGAATGGACACTAAGCAATATGATCAAAGCAATTGGAAAAGCTGGTGACTTGTGTTCTTTGGAATGGTTGGCAAAAAATTGGGTAATTGCTAATTTATTCAAATATTCACATATTTATAATCTTGTAAATAAACAATCTAACTAAACATTTTTGCTATTGAAACATTATTTTTTCATTGTGCAGCACAAATTTATATCCTGAAGAAAATTTACATTAGAAATTATTTACAACTCCTTCACAATTTTGTAAAGTTTTATTAAAAATAACACCTTGTATTTAAATTTGCAATGTTAAATAAAGGCTGGATACAAGTTTATATTTTAAAAATTATTTTGACTCTTGAGCATATGCTTATTGTTCATGAAAAATGTTTTCTGTATAATTGGGAATGAGACTTTATGGTTAATAAACTTACTCCTACCACAATTTTCCCAAAACCAAATTTTATAAAGATTTTTCTAAGTAATCTCTCTTGCAACCTGATTAGACCATCATAGCAAACTTTTGCAAACAGGCATTGTCTTTTTGTAATTTTCTCTTTCCCTTAAGCCATTATCATAAGGCGTTAAGGAAAATAATAAGTGTAACATCTTTTTTAAGTGGATATGCTTTCTTTATTTTTGTATTAGTGCTTTCCATGCCAGAGACCTCTACCCAGGTAGTTAATAAAAATTACATCTTCTGTCACAGTAAATCAACTCAATGCCCTGAGAAGTAGTTTTCTTCTAAGTGAGAGAAGTAGGCCTTGCAATGTATGCTGATAAAGTTAAAAACTGTGTGATGAATGAAATAAACATTAGAGTAATATAACTTTTAATGGAACTTCATCTCCACCTCTAAAGGAACAAAGGCAGGAAGAAAAGACATTCAGCAGCAAGATGGAAAACCAACAAACTTTGAATGGTCATATCTTTGTTGTTAATTGAGCTACCAAGATAAATTTGTTACCAATTTTTACGTTTTGTCATGTTCTCTGTGCCTATATTAAAAGATTTTAGATAAAATATTTGTTAAAAATAAAATTTAAGTGTTGGGATAACTATTGCAATTCACTATAGTTATTGAAGCATATAAAGTTTTTATAGTTATGAATCATTGAAGCTCTCTACAAGTGGATAGGGTTTTGCAGCATTTTTTTTCAGTAAAAATGATTTCTCAAAAATAAATGATTTTCTTTTAATTTTTTGCTTTAGATGATTTTTTTCAAATGAATATTTTAAGAAAGTTTTCAGCTATTTATTTATAAATAAAATGTTTAAAGGTGAATTGGAATACAGTATTAAAGAAATAAATCAATATTAGAGAGAGGCTTAAAACAAAACGACAATTAAAATGACATTTGAGAAACTTAATTCTAGTGGAAAGGGTTTACTTGAAATTCAAATTATTTTATATTAGTGTAAAGTACTTGTTAAAAATATGGGAGGAGCATAGAATACTATTGAGTTCAACTGTAGAAAGAGAAAACTTGAAAAGAATGTCTGCAAACTTTTAAAATAGACTAAGCAATGTTAATTTTAATTGCTTGCTATTTATGTAATTGGTATGGATAAAAGAAATTAGGAACAGATCTATTACCTTACCCAAAGGAGTATTAATCCATGATTATTGGATAAGTATGACTTACTTATCCAATAGTCATGGATTAGTCCATCATGTATTATTAACTTATTATATACAGAAAGGCCAAACTCATATTTCAGTCCTTAATTTCAAATAAAATGTCAATTTTTAAAATAATACTATTTTGACTATAGCTGTTTCATATATTTTTAATTTAATTAGTTTTTATAGTGCCAGTAGTTGTACTTCAGTCAATTTCAGTATTGTTTTATGACAGCTGTACATAATAGAAAATGTATACAGAAAATTTGCAATATTTTTCAAAAGAAACTTGAACCACATTTAGCTGAATCAAGTAGATGCTTTTTTCTATTTTACTGACAACACCAAATACAGATAATCCAATCAGTTGATAGAGATGTAAAATGAAATGGAATCACCCAAAACAAAAACATTTTCTCTCCATGTTAGCTTTAATGGACTTTTAGCAATTTAACATTTTTGAAATTATTTTGTTTAGTTAAATTGTTATTGTTTACTTGTATATCTTTTCATCATAAAAATAGCAATATTTCCAAGTCAGTAGCAGCCATTATTATTTTGTTTAGCCATTTCTTGGTATTTCTGATAATCTTTGTCCTGTCAGTGGAAAACAAAAGGCTGTACATACAGTATTATTATCAAAATTGTGATAGTATTGCCACTGCCAATTACTTTAACGAGATCTTATAAGTACTTATAAAATTTGGATTAATTCAGTTCTGACAAAACTGGTTATTCCCAAATGTTTTCTTGATTTTTGCTGCTATATCTAGAGAACCTTCAATACAATTACTGAGGAGAAGTTACTGGAACAGCAGTTGTAACAATGACAGTAGCAGAAAAAAAAAATTATAAAATAAAAATGCTGTAGTGAGATGAAATGGTATTTCTAGAATTTTAAATTTCCAATGGATGGCAAATCAGGTAGCTTGATGTCTTTGATCTTTTGTGGAATGTTCATTTCTTTAACAGCTGACACAGCCCGAGCAGGTGCAGCAGCAATACCAGCCTGTAAAAATCAAAATAAAGACAATAATATTTAAAGACATGACAAAATGCATTACATAACCAACAGGTAAAAAATTAAATATACTTCTTTTAAAAAAATGAATTTCCTTAATTTGTTAAATTATTTAATCTTAAAGCAAATTAAAAATTCTACATTTGTTTCAAAATTGAATATGCCAATCAAAAAGTTGGTTAATTTTCATTTCAGCTTGATTAACATTCTTGCTGTCTTGCAAGAATGAATTGTTAAATCTTCATTGTGCTATGCAGTTATTCATTTAATCTATGAATTTAACCAAATAAGCATTGATGTCATTTTTACTTAGAATAAGCATTAAAAATCAAACACACTTTTGATATAACCTTCAAATTAATCATGACATTTAAAAAAAATTCACCAACCTATACAAGTTAATTTTTTCTTTTTACAAAACAGTATATCATTGGGAATTTTATAAATATATTTGACACCATTTTAAGTTCTTACATGCAATGAGAAATCTGATAAATTCAAAATGTTCTTCATAGTGATCAGACATCAATTTTTCCATTATTTTCATTTAAAAAAAATCCTAGACAATATCTAAACACTTATGGTTAGATATTTCTGATTAAAAGGTTAAGCAATAAATGTATTAATATTTTTCTTTGGATGTTTAGGTGAAGGATAATCTAGATATTGAATTCACATAAAATATTTTAAATTTAGAATTTGTGAGAGTTTCAGCAGGTTTATATTAACATACAGAATGCTGGTTTAATAATGTTAATATTTCATCAATTTCTCTACACCAAAGCTTTTTTTCTACTAGTAACAATATTACTTATATAAAATATTATGAAATCATTAAATTATTTACAGTATTTATTTACTTAGCCTCACTGTAAACACATTGTTGCTTTGTCTCTGTTGTGCCATGATGTTTGTGATTATTATTACTACATATGTTGGGCGTCCTTCACAGGCTGCAGCTAACATGCGTCTTCTACAACGCTTCTGTCAACCTCCAACGAAACCCCTGTGGCGAGAGAACTTGTGTCCACTTGTGTCCACTAAGCTTGAAGATTATCTTCTTTAAATTCTTGTTTGCTTAAATATCTGCTACTTTTTTGAGGTCTTGTTAAATTTTTATAATTTTAATATGTCATTTTTATGAATTAAAAATTAGTCTTTATGCTCCCTCACCTGTTTAGCAAGTGGTTACAAATTGTTCAGAATAAGCAACAAAATTTAAAAAAAGAGTAATCATATGATGCATGGAAATATCCAAGACACAAATAAATCAACCAGCTTTATTGGGGATAAAATACTTCAATGAAGAAATGTACAAAATATTTGTTACAAAATTATTTTGATATCAACTGAAAGAGTTAAAATAACTTGTGTGTGAATTTTAAATTTTTCTTAAGTAACATCAGTGTCAAGAATAAAGTAAAGATATGATGAATATCTTTATGGCCTACCAAAAAAACCTCAGGAATCTATCCAGTTTAGAAGAAAAAAAAAAAGGGCATGTATTCCACATGACATGCTGAAGGCAGAATATTTAGATTAAAAAGAAGTCCATCGCAGGAGTCTATAAAAGTATTTTGATATGCAAAAGTTGTCGACGAATGAAAGGAGCACTTGGTGTGACCTGGAAGGATCTGGAGCGGTTACGGGATGGCACATATGTGTTGGGTTTGTATGTCGAGCAAGATAACAACATGCTTAAGTGGAAACGGCATTCCATCAGTTCCTATGGTCCTGGCGCAACTTAACGTCTTCTCGTGGTGTGGAAAACTGGTGGGTCATGTTCCTGTGTGTTGGTGGCTTTGTGTTGCTGCATCATTTGTAAAACGCAGGACAGTATTGATCCCATCTGGTTGGGATGACGAAGTGACAATTGCTCCCCTTAAGTACATGATTGAGGACATAGAGGAAAGAATACGCCAGAATGACCCTGCACATGGTAAGTGGTGCACAAGTGGACACAAGTTCTCTCGCCACAGGGGTTTCGTTGGAGGTTGACAGAAGCGTTGTAGAAGACGCATGTTAGCTGCAGCCTGTGAAGGACGCCCAACATATCAATTTATCAAAATTGGATGCTATTCTGAAGGGCGTCAATTTAGCACTACAGTGGGACGCAATGGAGCTACACCTCTTCATGGACTCCGTGTGTGTGCACCGGTGGGTATCAAACATGCTCACTGGCAAAGCCAAAATACGAACTAAAGAGACAATTGAGATGATAATCCGTTGGTGTTTGAGTATTCTTGAAAAGCTGATTCAAGAGTATAACTTATTGATCATGATAAGTTTAGTAACGTCGAGTGAGAATTGAGTGGATAAGCTCACCAGAGTACCACAACAATGGTATGACGTGATCAAGAAGGAAATCAAACCAATATGCGCTTCCATGGTGAACGAAATCTCTCCTGATCAGATGCATTGCTAGAGTGGACATCCTGGCATCAGGCAAACACTGTATTTTGTGAGACAAATCTACCCTGCGGCCATCAAGGCAGTGGTCAGAAAATGTAAAGAATGCCAGTCAATTGACCCAGCCTCAAGTTGTTGGCCTCGTGGCAACCTAAGTGTGACTGAAATCTGGACCCGCTTAGGAATGTATATTACACATTATGGTTGGCAACACTACCTTACGTTAATTGATTGTGGCCACAGTTGATTTGTGACATGGCAATGCTTGCTTCAACAAGACACAAGAAGTGTCATTAGACAGTTGGAAAATTTTATTTTTTGAACGAGGCCCAAATCCTGACCGACAATGACACTGCATTTCACAGTAAGCCCTTTAAAAATTTTTTATGATGACTGGGGAGTCCAACTTTGTTTTTGCTGCACCTATGTTCCTGCAGGAAACGGTATAGTGGAAAGATTTCATCGGAGCATGAAGAGAATTGCAGCAAGAAAGCAGTGTTCGATAATGGAGGCAGTATACTGGGATAAATCACGCTGAAAAATGATATATTGTCGACTAATACACCTGCCAATATGATTCACTGTTACCAACTGAAAGTGAAGAGAATTACTACAACATTACCACCTGATCATTGTAAATATCACGATATATATACATAGTTGGGAACAGAGTATAGGTGAAAGCTCTCCATTGCCGGTGTACCTCCAGGTATCAAGTCCACAAACAATAATAGTCGACGGGATGCCACAGCATGTAAAAGATCTTCGCCTTTTTGTTGATTCTGATATATCACTGAGCGAATCCGATGATGGTTCATCATCTGACAGTGATCAGATAATTGAGATCTGCGAATCATGTTTCCACAGACGCAGAGATTCCGGAAACTTAAGATACGTCTGATGACTCTTCAGGAGACGACACGTAAGGGATAGTTTCATTACGACGAAGCACCAGGATAAAGACAGCTGCTCCAAGATTTGTGTTGACTGTGTCCAGATGGAGATTCACAGCATATAAATCTTGCTGAGCTGGACACAGTGTTGAGAGGTGTTAACCTAGCACTCCAATGGAAAGCAAAGGTGCTGCACATGCTAACAGATTCAGCATGTGTGCACTAGTGGATCTTGGACACACTGACTGGGAGTGCACATCAAAGTGGCCACGGAGATGCTAATAAGACATCAACTCAGCACTTTGGAGGGGCTTGCCAAAGTATACGGCCTAACTATCGACATGACCTTGGTCAAGTCTAGTGCAAACCAGGCCAATCATCTCACCAGGGTACTGCAGCGATGACTCGATACAATACGAAAGGAAGCAAAGCCTACACAGCTGGCATGCACCACAGCCATTGATGATTCTGACCAGATAATGAGTATCCATCAGCAAAGTGGGCATCCTGACACAAAGCGCACCTTGTATTTTGTGAGGTGGGTCAATCCTGCAATATCCAAGGCAAGAAGTTAAGAAAGTGGTGGGACAATGTGTGACTTGTCAGTCTATAGACCCAGCTCTGGTACAGTGGAAGACTGTATGTAACAGACACTTGGTATCAGATAGGAGTGGACATGACCCACCTTGGCAGCAGAAATTACCTGACACTAACTTGGTTGTACATCTGGCGCCCACTGTTTCGTCAGGACTCTACCAGCGTCATCTGACAGCTGGAGTCAATATACTTTGAACGAAGACCACCAACTGATCTACTTGCCAATGGTGCAGCATTCTGCAGGAGCGCATTCAGAAAATTTTTTCATTTCATAAAACATTGTCCATATTCATAAAAACAACTAAAAGTAAATAAAAGTATTTGAAATTAAATATCTTTGTTTTATTGAGTTTTGTATGTTTAAATTCAGAGCTGATTTTCAGGTGGGGGGTGGGGGTGGGGTTGGTGCAATTAAAAACAAAAAAAAACATGATTTGCATTCCTGAAAGCCTTGTGCTTTTAACTATTGTAATCACTAATTCTAGAGTTTTCATAAAATTAGTTATGGGGGTGGTGGTAATAAATATAAAAAAAATATTTCTGCCATGACTTTAATAATAATAAAAACATAATAATTTCGATCATCTGTGAATAGTTTCTGAAAGTTTCATTAACATCAGACAATTATTTTTATTTTTGCAAGATTTTCAAAATTAATGTGTGTCATACAAAAAAAAAAAAAAAACCTGCTAAAAATTGTATATGTTATTTTACTAGTTCTGGTGATACAAAGAGAAACAAGGTTTTTTTTAAAATCAAAATTTAGAATGTTCTAAAAAGAAGGAAAAATCTTTTAAAATAATTAAAATAAACTTTGGTCTTTCCTCTTCATAATAAACATTTAGACGATAAAATTTTGTTTTTGTCAAGTTTGTCGTCTTTTTCATCATGCTATGCTCTTTTAGCGATCTTGTGGAGGTACCTATGAATTACTTCAATGTTCACATTTTTGGTTCTATTTAAGTTTCTTCATTTTCAGTAGATGACTTGTTTGTAACACTTAGTGGACTTTGAGTTTCCACTGTTTCATCCAGCATTTCTACAGATCATTCTTTACCAAGTTCTCTTGTTGCATCAATGATTTTCTTTCGCCAAACAACACTATTCTATACATTATTCCAGCAGGCATTTACACTTTCTGGCTTTAATTAATCCATTGCAGCTTTGATAAATATTATTGCATTTGTAGTGGTAAATATTTTCCAATCAAGATTACAGTTGCTGATTGAATCTTGTCAAATCCGGTAAAAATTTTTTAATACATTTCTGTAGTCAAATAAAATTTAGCAGATGCTCCTAAAAATCCATTTTTCAGGACTCATAACTTATAAACCACTTAGAATAAAGGTAAAAATGAAACCAGAAATTGTTTATTCAGATAGAAAACTATATTGGGAGCAAAGTTCAGCTTGATAGTTGCTTATTTGGCAAAATCATTTTTATGTCATGGTTTAAAAAAATGTTAACTTTAGACAGAAGCTCAAAAATAAAACATTGTCATACCACCTTCAAATATATAAGATTAAATATGGGGACACAAGTATGAACCTGTATTTCAAATGCTCACATAATCAAATCAGAACTTGAGAATAAGCAATTCTAATTAAAAAAAAAATTATGACACTCCTGTAATGGTAGTAAATGCAGTTAACTCCATACATATAACCTAATATGTTATAAACAACAATAAAAAAAACAGTGCTTTATCTAACATATTGTTAGCATGAAAAGTTCTCAAATTTTGCCTTTTTGGTCATTTTCAGAGCATTGCAGGTGTAAATATCTGGATGATACACCTAATCTGATTACATTTTTGAAGTCTACAGAAACTTAACTCTTGTCACAATGACAATGCCATATCAAAGGAACTATGAATAGAAGATGCATTATAAAAAGGCACATTTGGCAGAATGCATAAAAATCAAGATTTTTAATTTCAAGACAGGTTATTTTTGGGATTTACCATCATTTAGGGACAGGTATAGGAAAACAGAATTTTTTCAGAATCTGAGAGAGTGACCTGGGGAGCACTAAATGATTTTATATTTAATGCACCATATATAAAATGGACAATATTTTACAAACAGAAAAGGTTAAATCGTCATTTAATTGAACTGAAAAATAAAAATCAGATGGGAAGGTGTATATAAAATATGATCGGTCTTACTTCTGTTTTTTCCAACTTGTTCTGCTCATCAATCCGAGTCAGGATTTCTGACATATTGGTCTCTAATACCATTCCACCCATGACTAACTCGGACAATATGTAATGGACCTGCACAATAACAAAGACCATATAGGCACATTTAACTGTCTATGATCTTTAAAATTACATAATAAATTTTACAAGGAAAGGAAAACAAACATATCTGTTGATACAAATCAAAATACTTAGCAAGAATCAGAAAAAATATATTAAGATTTGGTTGAAATGAATATTTTCCATTCCAACAACCAAATGCTGAACTAGTTTTCATTCATCACATAAATTTTACAAATTTGAAAAAAAAAGAAGAGAGACGTAATATGAGAAGGATTTGTAAAGTTTATAAAATGGGTATTTGACAAATTCAGTTAATTGTAAACTGCTGTCAGCTCTCTTCACTAATTGCTGCTATCAGAGATGAAATGATTGGTTGTGTTGAAGTTTCTTTTATATAAATTATTGCTAATTGCTATGCTGAGAAGTTTAGAAGTTAAAAGTTTTTTCATCATTATACCATGGATCATTCAAGGATTACTAGTTTAATAAAACCTATTAAGGTACCAAGAAAGGAGATAAAACACAAGATGAAAACAAGATGCTTTCTTTGAAGAAAAAATGCTCTTTATTAAATTTTCTTACAAGTTGGACTATGAGTTTCTACTGAAAGCATTAATTTGCATTAAATATTTGAAGACAAATCTGCCACTTTGAGTGGGATTGTGGCTGCAATATGCATGAATCCATCTGCATATCATTCTTGTTTGCTTGAAGAACTCTGCATAAACTTGTAAATATATAGTGAACTTTATCATTTATCCTTTTCTCATAATCTAGTTCCAAATACTAACTTTTGACACAATAATCTAATCTAAAATGGAAACTTTGAGAAAGGGAAAATTAAACTTTAATTCACTTGTTGCAGGTGGTATATTGGCCTGCAACAAGTACTATAACTATCCAAATTCTGATGCTTAATAAAAATCGACACTGGTCAACCATATGGTTCTTATGATTCTATTTGTATCATAATAACTTTAAATATCTCAGATAATCTTTTTCAGACAAGCTTCAAAATTTCAAGGTATTTACTTTGTTTTTATTATGATGATGATGAATTTTTTCATCCTTTCCAATTTTGAGTTTCACATTTGTTGAGATTTTTACCAAAACAATCTTTAGCTGAATGACAGATTCAATAATTAAATTTCCAAAGGGTAATGATACTTAATTTAATGAGGTAAACTATAGTTATTTTCAGGTTTTAATTATTATCTTATTACTTGGACATACTCTATATATATATATATATATATATATATATATATATATAGTATCACACAATATGACTTTTTGATTTGAGAAAAAAAAACACTGTCTACAAAACTCTTAGAATGTATAATAAAGAAAATATGTGCGTTCAGAGTGCATAGAAAAGAAATGAGAATTCTCTTTGTTTAATGAGGTAAACAAAATGAAAAGTGGCAGCATAGGACCTGCATTCTTTTTTTCAATACTTTACAAATTTTTTCTTATATTTCTAAAAAGCTCATGAATATTACAAGTAGTAACAGAAATGATGACAATGAAAACAACCATGGAAAGACACAGTGGTGCATTTAATGAGAATAAAAATGTTTTATATAATTCACAAAATGATTTCTAACTAGAAAAATTTAGTGAATGGAAAACCAGAGAAATTCAACTCAAATTCAAATGAAAATTATACTTTCATGGCCTTTAATAAGCAGTTCATTTTGTACAAAACCGTTGAGTCCAACACATATCAAAATTTGTATTGCTGGATAGTTCTTTAAATTTATGTCACGTTATAAAAATTAAAAAAAAAAAGTGTCTAATTTTCCTTTTAGTGATTATTCATTTCAGTTATATATATATGGCTGATATTTTATAGTTCTTCAACGTTTGTAAATTTTTCTCTTTCCCTTAAGCCATTATCATAAGGCGTTAAGGAAAATAATAAGTGTAACATCTTTTTTAAGTGGATATGCTTTCTTTATTTTTGTATTAGTGCTTTCCATGCCAGAGACCTCTACCCAGGTAGTTAATAAAAATTACATCTTCTGTCACAGTAAATCAACTCAATGCCCTGAGAAGTAGTTTTCTTCTAAGTGAGAGAAGTAGGCCTTGCAATGTATGCTGATAAAGTTAAAAACTGTGTGATGAATGAAATAAACATTAGAGTGATATAACTTTTAATGGAACTTCATCTCCACCTCTAAAGGAACAAAGGCAGGAAGAAAAGACATTCAGGGAATCTGAATATTCAAACAACTCTAGCATTTGTTATGAATAAGAACCACTTCAAATGACCTTCAATTACAAGTTCCAAGGTCAATAGGTTGCATGAAACTATTACTTCAACTTTTACATTAACCAGGTTATTTATATTACATCTCTGTCCAGTGCTGTAAGCAAAATTTTAATTCTAACCTGTAGTAATGCAGAGCATAGCTGACCTAGTATGAAGCATGTTCAAGTTGCTGCAGCTGTAACAGGAAATCCAGTTCAAGGTTTGGGATGCGTGTGTGTGCATCGACCGTGATTTGATGAAATGGATATCGCACCTATGCAACACCTGCTGTGTACTATATAAGCGGCTACATTGCTTGCTAGGGGAGGGTGGTAATTCTGTAGACGACGCTTGTAGTGTGTAGCAGAAAGAGAAAGTTGTA
The DNA here is from genome assembly GCA_964036315.1 of Acanthosepion esculentum. NCBI lineage: Eukaryota > Metazoa > Mollusca > Cephalopoda > Sepiida > Sepiidae > Acanthosepion > Acanthosepion esculentum. The sequence goes on from OZ038497.1 coordinate 65,320,279, forward strand.
CAGATGACAGCAGAATATCCTCTACTAAACCCAAGCTATTTCAGCCCTTAAGATGGAGGCCAGTTTCAATATGAAGCTGATTCCTATGTTTGATGGAGCTGGATCAGTGGTCAAATGGATGGAAAAGGTGGAACTTGTTTACAGACTGGGTGACATGAAGCAGCTGGAACATGTCATCCCCTTGAGGCTTACGGATGGTAGAGGGTATGGGTTGTGGTCGAGTTTGCTGTCTATCAGCAATTGAGAGATGAGGAGAAGGCAGATGCAAACAAAATAAAGACTGCCTTATATATGACCTTCACGATGGACAAATTTGTGGCATATGAGCAATTCATAGTGCGCCCAATGCAACCTGAACGAATCCATTGATGCCTGTCTGGCAGAGCGTGTTTGGTGCAGTAAGTGACTGCACACTCAGGTGTGCATTTGTGGCTGGACTGCCAGCTGAGGTCAATCAACTCCATGCTTTGGCGAGAATAGACATGCTATCCATTGATACTGGTGTGTGCTCAGGCTATCCTAAAGGATGACGTGCTGGGACTGACAATAGTAGTGACAGCAGCATCACCAGCAACATGGACTAAGAGTCTTGACATCCCCAATTGTACACGTACTAATGTTACATGTTACGCCTGTAACGAACTGAACCACCTGGCATGAAACTGCCTCAGCCGTCAAATGACCACCATATCTAAAGGAAGCAAGCATGGAGCCCGAGTGGAGCCCACATTGAGAGATCCATTTTTTCAGTGCCACGCTCTGGGTCACCTGGCACATACCTGTCTGGGAAATGAGACAAGGGAATAGACGATTGTGCCAGTCTCTTCCCTGGAGCAGATAAAAACTTGCACTACCGGTAATTGCAATCAAAACTGATGAGAGGTCAGGTACAGCGCTCATTAATTCCAGTTGCTCCTGATCATTAGCCAGGAGAGGTGTGCCAATTATGGATGAGAAGGTTTGTGTGCATGATGACCATCAATGGAGAGACTAATGTCCGTAGTGTTGGGATCATCAACGTGACACTGAATGGTGGTAATTCCATCACAGTTGACATCCTGGTGACTCATGAGAGGCCACTGGGACATGCTGATTGGGATGAACACTATAAAAGAGATGGGAGGGTTACAAATCACTCCATCAGGTGCAGTAGAGTTCTGTTGCAGGAAACCACTCCTATGTGCGGCAATAACCATTAACAAACAGGACTCCAACACTGAAATTGACCAGGCGGCAAAGGTTTGGACCACAATGTGGAAGTGGACAGGAGGTCAAGCCCCAACAATGCTGCATAACATGATGGCTGAATATCCCGTGTCCAACTTTGTGCAATGTGAGTACAAGCATGAGCTGCAAATATGGTTGGATAATGGTTGGTTGACACCATATCCCGAGAAGGGGCTTGGGTCAGTTAAGGGTTTAATTCCACTGATGGCTGTGGTTAAAGAGAACAAGGAAAAGGTTCGCCATGTTATGAATTACTGGGAACTGAATAAATACATTGACACATTTATGCTGACATTTGTGCATGTAAATTAAGAGAATACTGGCAGTGGGGAAATAATGTATCATTTCTAGATTTAAGAAAAGCTTATATGCAGGTGCATATCCACAAGGCCTTGTGACCATTTTAGACTGTACTTCTCAGGAGATATACAACTGAGTTTTGGACTGAATGTAGAACCCCTTATAATGTGGTCAATAATCAATGTGGTACTGGCTCAGGATCAGTTAATTAAACATGCCATGTCAGTATACATTGACAATATGTACGTTGATGAAAGCCGAGTTTCAATGAGACAAGTTCAGAAGCACTTTACCAATCTCGGACTCTCGTGCAAGGACCCTGAGAAGGATGGGGCTAAAGTATTGGGATTGTATGTCTGGGGGGGAGCATGGTATACTTCAGTGAAGACAAGGGAGTGAGATCCCACAAATTTCAGCCACCATTACTCATCAAAGTGCATTATCTGTATGCGGTAAGCTCACCAGTCACTTTTCAGTGTGTGGCTGATTGAATTTCTGAAGTGACGGCAAATGCGATGACTAAAGGTTGGGACGACAAGACCTGCAATGCCCTACTAAAATGCATGGTCACTGAAACAGTTACTAGAGCACATCAGGAGGACCCAGCAAGAGGGAATTGCTGCATGCACAGTCATGAAATAAAGGTGTGGGCTGATGCAAGCTCTCTGGCTACTGGGGTAGTGTTGGAAGTTGACAGGGACTTCAAAGATTTGTGTTGACTGCGTCCAGATGGAGATTCACAGCATATAAATCTTGCTGAGCTGGTCACAGTGTTGAGAGGTGTTAATCTAGCAATCCAATAGAAAGCAACGGTGCTGCACTTGCTAACAGATTCAGCATGTGTGCACTAGTGGATCTTGGACACACTGACTGGGAGTGCACATCAAAGTGGCCACGGAGATGCTAATAAGACATCAACTCAGCACTTTGGAGGGGCTTGCCAAAGTATACGGCCTAACTATCGACATGACCTTGGTCAAGTCTAGTGCAAACCAGGCCAATCATCTCACCAGGGTACTGCAGCGATGACTCGATACAATACGAAAGGAAGCAAAGCCTACACAGCTGGCATGCACCACAGCCATTGATGATTCTGACCAGATAATGAGTATCCATCAGCAAAGTGGGCATCCTGACACAAAGCGCACCTTGTATTTTGTGAGGTGGGTCAATCCTGCAATATCCAAGGCAAGAAGTTAAGAAAGTGGTGGGACAATGTGTGGCTTGTCAGTCTATAGACCCAGCTCTGGTACAGTGGAAGACTGTATGTAACAGACACTTGGTATCAGATAGGAGTGGACATGACCCACCTTGGCAGCAGAAATTACCTGACACTAACTTGGTTGTGGCCCTACTTGGTTGTACATCTGGCGCCCACTGTTTCGTCAGGACTCTACCAGCGTCATCAGGCAGCTGGAGTCATTATACTTTGAACAAGGACCATTGACTGATCTACTTGCCAACAATGGTGCAGCATTCTGCAGGAGCGCATTCAGAAAATTTGCAGAAGGCTGGGGTGTCCACTTGTGCTTTTGATGTGCATACTTCCCAGCAGGGAATGGCATAGTGGAAAGGTGCCATCTCACCATCAAATGTATTACTGCCAGAAAGCAGTGATCTGTTGAGGAGGTGGAGTATCTTGACAATATAACACCAAAGAATGATACATCAGCCTCTATAGCCATGGCAAATGGAATCTGCACCTACCAAGTGTGGGTAAAAGGGATAGATGTTGCAGCTCCATCGGCATGCAAGAAGAATGCAATCTACAGAATTGGAGGTGTAGTGTAGGTGAAGGCCCTGCACACCATAAACAAGTCTAAATTTGGAAAAGGAGTGGTGACTGGACACCACGGTCTATGCTCAGATGGACTATGATGGTAAGTCCTCTGAATGCGAGAGCACGGTGGAAGGTGAAGACAGCAAATCATCAGAACAAGGAATCATAGTGGAACACACAGATTCCACAAAAATGCCCAGTGACATAATGGATTATGATGATGACCTGGTTCACCTCAACAGATGGTTCTCCAGTATTAGATGCACAAACCTCTACGGTTCCATTACAGAGAAGAGCAAGACAGAAGCAACCACTCCTTGGCTGTCACCTGTGTGATCAGGAGAACAGGGGGAGTGTAGTAACGCAGAGTCGTACCTAGTATGAAGCATGTTCAAGTTGGTGCAGCTATAACAGGAAATCTGGTTTGAGGTGCATGCCAACTGATTGGATGAAATGGAAATCATACCTATGCAAATGTATCAACACCTACCGCATATTATATAAGCAGCTACATTGCTTGCTAGGGGAGGGTAGTAGTTCTGTAGATTATGCTCATGGTGTGTAGCAGAGAGAGAAAGCAGTACAGGCAACAAATGTAACAGAGAGAGTTGGGAAACATGCACAAACACACATTTTTTTTTATTGAAATGGAGTGAATCTAGGTAGTGAAATTAGATCAGAGCAATTTTGATTACAGATGGGAAATCTGATCTCGCCCATTGGAATTGGGTCAAAACAAAGACAATGAAAATGATCGGAATAATCTTTAGCGGTTAAAAATTGAAATAGAGCTTACTAAAGCTATGAGGAACTTTGAAACTCACATGGTTTTGGGTTGACAGCAGCACTCGTGATAATCGTGTGCCGACCAAGGGTCGATTTAAGACCAGCTGGTTTTTTCTATATAAATGTGTAGTTATGCTGAAAAAGCAGCAGTCGGGAGAGAATTCTCGAAGAGACTGGAGAGGCCGCGATTGGCCGGCGTGTCATTGTCGCTTGCGTGCCACCATGCGCATGAGCACCGTTATGGGTCGCAGCACTACAAGGCAGCCGAGAAAAGGAAACGTCGAACAAGCTACAATAATTAAAAGGTTGTTTTTGGGCTCGTCTGTCATCAAGTGCAGTCGAGCTGGTTGGAGAGATATTGGAGACTGGAAGTGACGTCAGATTGGAACAAAAACCCCGCTAACATGTACTGTTAAAATAAGTACCGATGCTTCTGCTACCACGAAGATTACTACTACTGTTACTACCACCGAGGAGGAACGCAACTATATACTTTAAGCCGTGCACAGATATCTTTATCTCTCCATCGCAAGAGTCGTATATCGTTCCGAGACGGTTTCACAACAAGCTAATCACAACCCACTCTCGCCAGTGTATGAGTTTTTACGTCAATTATTTTCTTTTCTGTAACCCGTTTCTTTTCTATACTATTCTTTTCTTCTATATAAAAGACATTAACAATTCAACCATTGAATAGTTGTTTGTCTGGCTTTCTGCAGATATATATTTCTTTTTTGGTGCATTCTAAATTTCTCAGCACAGAATCTCCAGCCGTGTCTACATCTTCAGTCGATTGTGAATGGATGAACATCACATATGCTTTCTGGATCAAACCAAACACGTGGGCAGGAAGCAGGATTAAACCAGTGAACTGGTCGAATGATCTACGGATGCTCAGATGACCTATGGTCACTCCATTAAGTTCGGTTAAGACAGAGTAGACACCTCAACCCAGAGAGTAAGACGTCAGAGGTTGAGGGGCTGGAGCGAAAGGGTTAGACATAAGCAGAATACACTAAACACACAACCAAAGGCAGAAATTAATATTTTTGATGGTTTTGGATGATATTGCACAAGTGGAGTCAACATGTGTCTTTAAATGGGATTTTGATATAATACTACTTTCAAGTGAGTGTTCCAAGAATTTTGGCTATAGCAGAGGCTTATAAACAAATTAGGAGTGAAAATCACCATTAGAAGAGGAAATACTTATATGAACAATCAAAAGTCGTAATTTTCCCTAAAGTTTAGGCTGGTCTAATCTAATAATTATTGATTCCATTAGTATTATATTTCTTTCTCTTGAAGACTACCTATATGACATCACATTTATAAAGATGTCTGACTAGTCTGAAACCTGCATCTTCAGTTATTCAACTTCAGTTGGCTTGTTGCCCAATAGCATGCAAGATGGAAAACCAACAAACTTTGAATGGTCATATCTTTGTTGTTAATTGAGCTACCAAGATAAATTTGTTACCAATTTTTATGTTTTGTCATGTTCTCTGTGCCTATATTAAAAATTTTAGATAAAATATTTGTTAAAAATAAAATTTAAGTGTTGGGATAACTATTGCAATTAAAATTAAAAGAACAAATTAAATAATACAATAAAGCTTTTTAAAATTAAAAGTGGACAAAATGAAAAAAAAATTAAATACAATAAACCCTTATTTTGTTTCTAGCATTTTTTTAATTTTGTAATTTTATTTTGTACATAATCATGCTCTTTACAAAGTGTTATGTTTATGGGTTAAGTTTAGAGTTAGGTGTTAGAGTTAGGATGGGTTTGGTTAGGATTCTTTCTGTGTAGAAAAGGGGACAAATTAAAAAAAAAAAATTAAATAATACAATAAACCAGGTTAGGTGTTGGGTTTGGGGTGGGCTTTCTGTGTAGAAAAGGGGACAAATTAAAAAAAAAAAAACATTAAATAATACAATCAACCCTTATTTCGTTTCTACTTTAACAAGTTTGCACATTAATTATTTTATTTTCAATTTTAAAATCTAAAAAATGCTTTATTATTATTTAACTTGTTCTTTTAATTTGTCAATGCTATTCTACACAGAAAAAAGGTTTTATTGTATTATTTAATTTGTTTTTGTTTAAAGTTTTCTGTTATAAATAAAACTACACTGACCAAAAAGAAATTGCTTTACAATAACGCGTAGTGATTTCAAAAAGAGATATAGCTGTAAAAGAAGTAAATAGGCCAAAATTAGTCTTATGCCGATGGAAGTACTACACAGTGAATCAGTGAACATTATGGCAGTAATGACCAACAAGAAGTCCGATTTTTTTTTGTCAATAACTCAAAAAACGGTAGGTTTCTTCATAATTTAATTGTTAATTCGAGTTCAGCAAGTACATTTACACAGAATTATGATGATTTGGGAAAATTGTAAGAGAGTGTGCGGGTGTTTGGGAGTTAAAAAAGCAAATTTAACCATTTCTCTTATAAATAAATTACTTTGCTCGTGAGGACATTTCAACCAGCTTTGCCTAAAACTTCCTCAGATCAAAAACACAATTTAGTTGGCTAGCAGAGTATAAGCAAATAAAATAATGGCAGCATGTATTGAAAATGAGAAAATTAAATTTTTGCTAAATGGATTGTAAATAATAAAAAGCATATAAAGATGCAATTTGTTAAAAGAAAACATATGGCAAACTGAATTTATAGTCTTGAAATATTTAACAAAAATGAATTAACTATACAAGATGAATACACTGCTTTAATAACTTCAGAAATAAAGAATCTTGTATCTTAGAAAGAGCCAAAAATTACATTTCTTTTGGTGTGTCATTTACAGAAAAATACATGAAAAGGAATTTAAAATACTTACCTTATCTACATGGAATATCAAATCAAGTTCACAAACATTTTCGAAGCATTTGTCAAGAGTTTCCACAAATACCTAAGAAAAAAACAAGAGAAATATACATCTCTGCAATGAAAACTTCAGAGCTTTACACTAATAAAGACACAGAGCATTGTAGCATTACAACAAATTATAGTAAAAAAATTCAATAGTAAAAAAATTCAATAGAAAAAAAATTCAATAGAAAAAAAATCAGTATATTGAAAAAAAAAAAAAATTTGTTACATGCCCAACTTTGAGAAACAGAAAATGTTTTTTTTTATACTTTTGTTCACAGTGCCACTATGGTAGAGAGTTATTGATTGAGGTTGTTCATGATAGCAACCTTCAATGAGTCTTTATTATTGAAACTACTGGTTAGTTTGTCTTTCAACAATACTTCAGACAAAGATTTGCACATCACTTAAATAAACTAGTTCACTTACAAAAAATGTCTTTTTGGAAATAATTTTTGTAGATTAGCATACTTTAGACCTCCCTTTGGCCACGACATTTGTTAGAATAAAAAAATATTGAATTTTATAATTTTAGAAGCTGGATCTTGTACTTAATATATCTACAGGATAGAATCAATCTAGACTGAACTACCAAACCAGAGAGCATTGTTCAGAAATTTCCAGCACAAAACAATAAAAGTATATTTTTATTTAAAAAAAAAAGCATAACATGTTGGAAATGTTTTTTTTTAATTTTAAAATTAAGACCTGCTAACTTTCACAAATTTTTCTTTAAATGCATACTGATATATTTTGAATCAAATTTCAATGTAGTTAAAATACAATGGTCCTTGTGGCAGGATTTGACAAACAAATAGTAGTAGTGTGGTACTTTTAAATGAGTGAAAGGATTAACAGCTGAATGTTTTTTCTTTATTTAATAGGAATTTAGTTAAGAAAATTTAATCATTACTTCAGATGAAATGATAAAAAAAAAAAAGGTATATTAATAAAAAATGAAAATGTGGAATTTGTGAAAGGGTTTGTGAATGACTTCACCACAAATTTATTCCCATATAGAAGTGGTTGAACACCCAAAGGGGAGCCATGGTTAGGGGCAGTAGAATTGGCTATATTTGGTAATAGAAGACATTGTTTGAGCTATCTATAAATGAGGTGATGTAATTGAGAACAGGAAATCAGTCTGGAAGGTATTTTTATAAGCAAAATCATAATTGATCATAAGGAAATTCCAGAATTAAAAATATAACCAGAAAGATTCATGATAGATATGTCTTTCTTTGAAAATTTAATATAATGAGTCTCCTCTGGGGTGTGAAATAGTGGTTAGCTGCAAGCCAATAGGATCATTGTCATTTACTTCTATTATTTTCAACTGTTTTCATGTTAAAACAAAGAAAAATGAAACAAATTACCCCCCACCTTCCTCATCTATTCCAGTTGCCATCTTGAAATCATTGTGAAGAAAAAGCAAATAATATTTATACAAGACACAATAAAAGCTATATATATATATATATATGTGTGTGTGTGTGTGAGTATATATATATATATATATATACACATACGAGTATATATATATATATATATACATACGAGTATATATATATATACACATACGAGTATATATATATATATATATATATACATACGAGTATATATAAATATATATATATATATATACATACGAGTATATATATATATATATATATATACATACGAGTATATATATATATATATATATATATACATACGAGTATATATATATATACATACGAATATATATATATATATATATATACGAGTATATATATATATATATACATACGAGTATATATATATATATATATATATATATACATACGAGTATATATATATATATATATATACATACGAGTATATATATATATATATATATATACATACGAGTATATATATATATATATATACATACGAGTATATATATATATATATATACATACGAGTATATATATATATATATATATATATATACATACGAGTATATATATATATATATATATATATACATACGAGTATATATATATATATATATATACACATACGAGTATATATATATATATATATATATACACATACGAGTATATATATATATATATATATATATATATACATACGAGTATATATATATATATATATATATACACATACGAGTATATATATATATATATATATATATATATACATACGAGTATATATATATATATATATATATATATACATACGAGTATATATATATATATATATATATATATATATATACACATACGAGTATATATATATATATATATATATATATATACATACGAGTATATATATATATACATATATATATATATACATACGAGTATATATATATATACATATATATATATATATACATACGAGTATATATATATATACATACGAGTATATATATATATATATATATATATATACATACGAGTATATATATATATACATACGAGTATATATATATATATATATACATACGAGTATATATATATATACATACGAGTATATATATATATATATATATATATATACATACGAGTATATATATATATACATACGAGTATATATATATATATATATATATATACATACGAGTATATATATATATATATATATATATATATACATACGAGTATATATATATATATATATATATATATATACATACGAGTATATATATA
>OZ038497.1:67133503-67326003 GCA_964036315.1 Acanthosepion esculentum
GTACCAAGTTTTCTCAGTAAAAACATGATTTCCAGGTGTCGTCCTTATGGGTAATTTCATACTGGAAATTGTCTTTCCAACGTGTAAACCAAGATGCGAATCTATATCCATATGTAGCATCGTAGTTAAACTCTGTTATGTTATTGAACAAAAGGTTCACGGGATCGTTTGTTTTTGTGCTGTTTCCAGCGTTGTGTGCAGTGAGACGAAGCTGAAATTGTTGATTTAACGTAATGATCTACTGAAATTGAGACTTCTCGAACTGTTGCTGTTGTTGCTGCAAAATTTCCTTTAAAATCTCCGTGGATATCGCCATGTTGTTATGATGGCCGTTGGGGAGAGTAAGTCGTGAAAATAGAAAAATAAGAAAATGCAACGATTCCTTGATAAAAACATAATAAAGGTAGTTTATTTCCGATAACTACAATTTGGTGCTAATCATGGATTGCTGTGGATAATATTCATCGATTTGTTATCACCGTGACGGTAGATAACCATCTTAGAATCCCATTCGTCGTCAAAGACAATAATCATTTTTAGGGTCATTGGGAGTCATCTAACTTTTCTCTTAGTGAGAATATGTCTCCCTAACAGGATCATAGTGACTTCACTCCCTATATCTACTTGCATTGGAAACGTCATGCCGTTTAATTTAATTTTTTAAAAAGAATTATTTTCTTTGGGTCTTTGTATTAAAAAAAATCGTCATCAGTTCTCTCTTTTTCCACTTTTTTCTATACTATCTATTTTCGTTTTTCTTTGCATACAAACTGAAAATGATATTCTTTCGGTAGTTATGGCTTTCCCAAAAGCAGGGCAATTTTTCTGTCAGTTACAGTATTTGCATTTCTTGCATTCCTTTTTTATATTATACGTTTCAACATTGTCCTCAGCAGAATTATATATTTTGATTAATTCCAGCTGTTGCATAACTTCCACACATGCAATTAGAGACAAATTATTCAATTGTAACTGTTCCATTATCTTATATTTTATTTTACACAAATGACCTCAACCGAGGTATACATATACTACTACCAGTGAATACCCGGGCAGTCTGTAATAGAGGAGGGTAGCACATGAGTCACTGTTAGCGAGCACGTAAACTCAGTAAGGAGTTACCCGCGATACTTCAATACCAAGACTGTATATATATTATTGCTACTAACCCGCATTCCTGGATCTACTAACCCGTATTACCAGTTTGTATTATTACGTTAATACATTTATTTTCCTTATCCATTCCTGGCGTTTGTTATTCATTGATATCGGATTCATCCCGGAATCCATAACAAATTGGCGACAAGGTATTCGAACTAACACGGGAAGGAAATCGAAACAAAATTCTCCCTCGTTGTCCACAACAAATTGGCGACGAGGAATTCGAACTCACACGGGAAGGAAATCAAAACAAAATTCTGCCTCGTTGTCCACAACAAATTGGCGACGAGGAATTCGAACTCACACGGGAAGAAAAAAAATTCTCCCTCGTCCACATCAAATTGGCGACGAGGAATTCGAACTAACACGGGAAGAAAATCGAAACAAAATTCTCCCTCGTTGTCCACAACAAATTGACGACGAGGTATTCGAACTCACACAGAAAAAAAACAAAAGTCTCCTTTGCCGTTTTTTGCCAGTGTCCACAACAACTTGGCGACAAAAGATTTACGGGGACTAAAATACGGAAAAGCGAGTTTTTCGTAAGACTTTTATCATGGAGGATTTTAAAAATATTTTAGTAGAACTTGTAAAATACCAAAATGAACAGCAATTACAACTCCAGGAAAGAATGGAAGGAAAATGGCAAAAACAATTACTACAAACGCAGGAACTAATATTAAAGGTAGCGGGTAACAAACAACAAAATATCGAAAAAGAGGCGACTTTTTCCCAAGACGCAGTGTGGAATACGATAGAAACTTTCAAATACACTCCAGAAGAGGATACAAATTTCGGGGATTATTTTAGACGTTATGAAGACATCTACAACATCGATTGTCAAAACTGGACAGAAGCAAAGAAGCTACGTCTGTTGCTCAGAAAATTAGGAACTGAGGAATACACAAAATTTGTGGATTACATTTTGCCAAAAAAGACGAACGAATTAACGTTTGACGAAGCAGTTACATGTCTTACAGAGCTTTTCAGTCCAAAGACGTCACTATTTCACGAAAGGTGAAAATGTCTTAAACTCGTAAAGAACGAAAATCAGGACTATTCCACGTTCACCGCAATCATCAACAAACATTGTGACGTCTTCAAGTTGGCAGAATTAACACCGGACAATTTCAAGTGTCTCATCTTCGTTCAAGGGTTAGTCTCAGCAAAAGATAGTGAAATGCGCAAAAGAATGCTTTGAAAACTACAAAATGAACCTGGACTAACACTACAACAATTATCAGAAGATTGTCAAAAATGCCTGAGTATGAAGAAAGACTCGAAGAACATTGAGGAATCAGGAGTATCACATATACGTAAGTTAAACAAAAGTTTACGTTCTTCACCCTCCCCGGAAAGAAAACAAAAATTCTATAATAAGGGGAAAAGTACAACATATCGGACAAATTATGACGAAAGTCGAAGCAAATATAAGCCCCCCCACCTCATCTGCATGTTATCGATGTGGAGGACTACACTGGAATAAGGATTGCCGTTTTAAATATAAAAACTGTCTTGTGTGTGGAAAAATGGGGCACAATGTATCCCAATGTAGGAACAGAAAAGCTATGAGTAGGATAAGAGCTACTAGGATGCATGACGAAGACAATACCAACATAAGGAAATATGTGGAACTTGAAATCTTAAATAAAAAGATAAAATTGCAACTAGACTCGGGTTCCGATCTAATGATAATTAACCTACAGACATGGAAAAAGCTTAACAAACCAACCATGTTACATACACAAAAAATTACTAAGTCAGTGACAGGAAAGCGTATGAAATTCGAAGGAGAAATAATCGTAAATGTTAAATTTCACGGGAAACTCAAGATATACGTAATGAAATATACAGAAAATCTAGTGGGTACAGACTGGATGAAAAAGTTCGACGTATGGGATTCACCTATCAGCTCGTTTTGTAAGGGTGCAGCTAGAATTGAATTGAAAGAAAATGTCCAACCAGTATGTAAAAAGAAGCGAAACGCGCCATTTGCTACCACAGATGAAAACAGTAAAGAGTTATACAAGGCAGTAAAGGAACTATCTGTGACATTGCGAGAGATAAGAAAAAAAGCGAAAAAGGATTAATTTATTCAGAAGACGAAGGAAAAAATAAATAAAAACCGGTATACACCTACAGTACTCAAGAGATCATTCAAACAAGAATGGGTCTATTTCAGTAACAATATGGCTTATGAGGAATCAAATACAATAATTAACAGACTAGGAAACGTGATGTACACAAAAGGCGAAAAATTTACCCACAGAAAACATATTGACCAAATACAAAAAAAACGGGTTGAAGAGCCAAGCTTGTTACCCGCAGAAAATGACCAGTCGATGGAGGCGATCTTTGAAGTTTTTGAGATTCAAAGACCACAAGAAGATACAGAAATTGGAAGGACTAGCAAGAAGAGAAAATTTACAGTGCCTCTAATTGTCGACCATAAAAGAAAGGAAAATATATTAACTCCCCACAAAAGGGATTTAAGGAGGGGGTATTGAGGGGTCTACCCATTATACACAAATGGACTCAACCGAGGTATACATATACTACTACCAGTGAATACCTGGACAGTCTGTAATAGAGGAGACGGCGACGCCTTCTCGGCCAGACGGTCGAACTCTCTGCCTCTGAGCAGAGAGGAACCCGGACGAGGCGCCACCGAAGGGAGAGTCTCGTTCGGGGAGGTTGACGAACCCGATCCCGTTTATACGGGTTCTACGGGCATTTTTTGGCCGAGCCTACGGGCTCGGGAATACCCACCTTAAACTCGGCCTTGTGCCACATCTATCCCTCGTGGGGGACAGTAAATACTGCCTGTAATAGAGGAGGGTGGCGCAAGAGCCACTGTTAGCGAGCACGTAGACTCAGTAGGGAGTCATCCGCGATACTTCAATATCTATTGTATATATATTATTGCTACTAACCCGCATTCCTGGATCTACTAACCCGTATTACCAGTTTGTATTATTACGTTAATACATTTATTTTCCTTATCCATTCCTGGCGTTTATTATTTATTGATATCGCATTCATCCCGGAATCCACAGCATGTTTATTAAAAAAATCAACTGTAACTGAATCAATTTATCATCAATAGTCAAATCTTGAGTTCCAGGTTTCCCAAATTCGCAGAATCTATTAGCTTCTCTTAATCTTTGAACATATCGGATAATTGATTCATCTTGTTTCTGTTTAATGGTCACAAATTTTTGGCTATGACAAGTTTCTTGTTAGCTCGAAAATGTCTTTTTATAATTTCTGAAATATTTTGGGGTATGCCCTAACAAAAAAAATTAATTATAGCATCACAGCTGGCCAAAGTATGAAAAGGTCAGTTATTTCATTTTCTCTCCTCTTGTATTGCTGTCTTTCAATTTTTTTAGCCCTAGCCTGGGCTACAAAACACTAGATCCAAGGCTCGTCAAATTTTGTTTCATTCAAGCAACTTAAACATCCTATCGGCGACGCCATGTTGTTATATCGTGTTCTACAACACTTGATCAGTTGTCAAGTTCAATATTTATTCTTGCTATATATACAAGAAATGCGGCACAATGCCAAAAGGGGGTAAGCTAGTCTTCAATCTGTTTTATCTTTAACCTAGATAGCCCCAATCACTGACCCAAACAAACTACAAAATAACTTACACTAAATCAACACATTCTTACCATTTTTACTACAATCACCATAATTCCTCATGGTCTCCGTGAAGTCCTAACTAGTTCCCATATGTACAATTTGTTTGTGGTGGGGGGTACAACAATTTTAAAAATCTAGACCCCAAGACAAAATCATATTCGTAATAAAGCCCCCCACAAACATCAGTTAATGCGGGACTAAAATAATTGAAAAACAATCAAACGGCCAAACACTCACTCAAACATATACTCATCTAGATACAATAACAAATACGAAATGCACACACGAAATTCGAAAGGCGTCTCGCATCCACCAGAGAACCGACATCGCTGTCACTTAACTGGGTAAGGGAAGAGATATTAAACTAAAGAAAGAAGGGACAGAAATAAAAGCGTTCGATGAGCATACATCCCTTAGATAAGTTAACTTTGTCGAAAGTAACTAATGACAAAACAAACCTAAACTACCTATTTCTGGCGGAGTTGCCAAAGTTCAATACGGAAAGAACAATATACTAATGCATAGCCGGCATCAAGATACTAGTTAGCTCTTTTCACCCGACAGAGACTCACACATCTTTTACCAAATTCTGATGGAGGAGGTCTTCGCCTTTCCGTCCTAATCGTGATTTTAAGCTGTTGTTTAAAGAACAAGATCAGTCAGGAAGATGTCAAATTCTCGTCCCGATATAATTTCTTCTGGCGCGTCGCCCATATCACGACTCACGTAACACCTAGCAAGAAAAAGAACACATAATGTTCAGTCTTAGTCAACGACGGCACCACATTGCTAGAGACAGAACTGGCCTCGCACAGCAAGCGAACCAGAATATCTTCAATAAACTTGCAAAACGGGCCTACAACCCTGCAGTGAAAGAAGATATGCTCCAAGGTCTCCACCGACTCGCCTCACCGAACGCAGTCTGAAGAATTTTCCAGCATCGCCGAACAAAGTCACTTGCCGACACAAAGGGCCCTTCGCAACACCAGCCAGGTGAGTGGTGGATCAACGTTAGTGAAACATTTTAACCTTAGCGCCCAATGTCATATACAGCGAGCCTCCTGCTTCTTTAGACTGAGCTCACCTATCAGACCAGCTTGAACGGGCCCCCTAACTAACACCTGATATAATGGCTTACAAGAAAACGCCTGAGCGTCGAAGAGGCTATCCGTCGCCCATAAGAACTTCAGGGCAATCCGACATTCACGATAAAAGGAACACTAGTGTCGGATTAAACGAGAGGTCTCCTCCTCGCACAAGTGCACACTTCTCAAGTTCTTACGGGCGGCTTCGTTTCAGAATTCGCCGTTCCCATCCAGTTATGAACACATTCAGTCTCGGAAAGACATGGGAAGCGTATGTTGACGAATCTCAACGCTTGGCATACTCAGCCGCCTTCAGATGGATGAAGGTAACTGATCTCTCGACATACCTTGAAAGGCTTGCCTCTCCATAAGGACAAAACCCTTACTAAACTCATTAGTATCGCATACAGAAGTGCAAGTACGGAGAGTCAGTAAAGGAAAATCGGTTAGATGTGCAAAGGACATATTTCCGCCCACCCCTTTAAAAAAGGTCCACACAGGAGCTGTGAACCCAACCTTCTCCTGCACCCACGACCAGCTCATTCCCAACAGGAGATCGGAACCTAACTAGACGCCAAGTATCTTGGTCGGCCCGTCTTTCCAGATGAAAGGCCCGGAAATAGAAACTCCCTTCCACACGCCCAACCGCAAACCAACAGACTTATCGCGGTTTATCTTGGCCCCTTTTTACGATCTCGTACCCTCTGATCTCTTTGCCGACTTCGTCAATCTCAGCTCTGCTCGACACAAGAACAGAAACCTCGTCAGCATAGGCAGAATACCTGGCCGAGGTGCTAGCAGGTAAGGAAATTCCGCGTAGGATCGGATTCGCCTTTAACTTGCGAAGGAAAGGTTCCTACGTAAAGCAAAGGCTAAAGTGGACAACCTTAACGAATTTAGCGAAACAATAGGAAAAGTTACGATCTTACTCCATTCACTCGGGACGCATACAGAAGAAGGATCCAGGCGCGAAACTACGGCTCAAAACCGGCTATCGAAAGAATAGCCTTCAGAAACCGATGGTTAACCCTATCGAATGCTTTCAAACTTCTTTAATTTGTTGGGATTGCTATGAATTAGTGTGTAATCAGAAGGGTTTTAGGTTTGATGTTCTTCATAATTAATCACAACAATTTTAGCGTAGACATACAAATGCGCTGAGAGTTGTACGAGACAAGGTGTCGGCCACGGTATTACTAGCTCCACTAATGTAGCGTATATCCGACGAGAATTGTGATATGTAGTCCATGTAGCGGATATCACGCGGATTGTGTTTATCCGACTTAGCATGTAGAGCGTATGTAAGTGGCTTATGGTCTGTAAAAATAGAAAAGTCACGACCTTCCAGAATGTGCCGGTAGTGTCTGAAGGCTAAATAAATTGCCAACAGTTCACGGCTGAAGGTACTATACTTCTGCTGGGCCGTATTTAGCTTAATAGAGAAAAATGACAGTGGTCTTTCCACACCGTCGACTATCTGATGAAGTACAGCACCAACTGTATCCGACGACGCATCGGTAGTTAGCGTCAGTTTCGCGTCGGGTGAGGACGTAATGTACACAAGTTTGGTACAATCCTGCAAAGCTTGTTTTGCTTTACGAAAAGAGTCCAGCTCGTCTACAGATAACACAATCTTCGGGTTTTTTCGCTTATGATTAGAAAGGAGATTCGTCAGTGGAAGAAGTTTAATGGCACAGTCGCGTATAAATCGGCGATAGTAGTTGATCATGCCAATGAATCGCCGTAGCTGTCGTAATGTTGACAGTGGTGGGAATTCACTAATGGCCTTCACCTTTTCGTCCAGGGGAGCTAAGCCATTCTCAATGACGTGACTAAGGAAAGTTAATTCGGGGACGGCGAATAAACATTTATCAATGTTTAACTTTAATCCGTAATGTTGCAATCGTTCAAAGACCGACTGTAGGTGGTTACGATGTTCCTCGGGCGTTTTACTTGCTATCAGTACGTCGTCAATGTACGCATAAATATAAGGTAATCCGCGGAGGACTTCGTCTATAAGACGCTGAAAAGATTGCGCAGCATTACGGAGTCCGAACGGCATTCGGGTAAATTCGTACAAACCGAATGGTATCGTTATTGCTGTTTTATGAACATCAGATGGTTCGATAGGAATCTGATAAAAAGCCTTCTTTAAGTCCAGCTTGGTGAAGACAGTAGCGCCTTCAAGGAACAAAGCAAAATCCTTAATATGAGGGATTGGATATTTGTCTGGCACAGTCCGAGCGTTTAGGAGTCTGTAATCTCCACACGGTCGCCAGGCATCAGGTTTGTTGCGGGGCCGTCAAGCGTGTGCTATCAACCCCGCAAGCAGTAAAATTTATATTGGAAAATACGATCGAAGCAAGGATAACAAAAGCGAGGGTTTAAACTCAAAGCCAAATTTTATTTAACAATTTGGCAAAAGTATGTACAAGTCTTGTGTCGCAATGAAATCGGGGAGCGCCACCCGAAAGATCGTCTTGTTTTAGGGCAGCGGACCAGTCAGTGCTGAGGGAACCTGCTCGTCCTTAGGTTGACGGTCATCAGGGATGCAGCTTGGTAGTAACCGGAAGGACTATCGCATAAGCTATGTGGTCAGGTAGTCCTGAAAAGGACTATTGCATAAACTATGTAGTCAGGAAGTCCTGAAAAGGACTATTGCATAAACTATGTAGTCAGGAACTCCTGAAAAGGACTATTGCATAAACTATGTAGTCAGGAAGTCCTGAAAAGGACTATTGCATAAATGCTGCCTGACCAGGGCTGGCTAGTGGCGGCTGCTGCTGCTGCCTGACCTGGGCTGCTGCTGGGCTCGGTCTGGCTGGCTGGCTGGCTGCTGCTGCTGCTGCTTGAGGTCGGCGGTGAGGGGGAGCGTGCCGCTCTTAAACCCGGATCCAAGAATCTGGCTGCTGCTGCTTGACCTGGGCTGGCTGGCTGGCTGGCTGCTTCTTCTTCTTCTTCTTCTTCTTCTTCTTCTTCTTCTTCTTCTTCTTCTTCTTCTTCTTCTTCTTCTTCAGGTCAGCGGTGAGGGGAGCGTGGCTCTTAAACCCGGATCCAAGAATAATTTGGTGGAAGAAATTTGGCCATGTTTATGTAGGCCGGGGTCAGCATCGTAGCTTGGCTAATAATGTCTTTTAGTTATTCACTAAAAATGAGCTTCTACTTTTGAATGTACCCATGGGTTTCATTTAGGCCCCATGTGTATATGAATTAGTTTCTGGTCATTATTTTTAGTTGTGGATGTTACGTTTCGTTTTGTTTTTGTATTTTTGTGATTTGGTGTCTGAAAATGCTGAGTCACTGGAACTTAATGGCGTTTGTTCCGTTTTCCGTGGTGACGCTTTCAGACGTTTGAGTAGCCGGCAGTAACTTCCGGCCGGGTGCGATAGGTTCGTTCTTAGGGACCATGTGTAACGGTGTGGAATACGGACTGGAAGATGGTCTTATTATGCCCAGCTTGTGCATGTTTTCGAATTCTTCCTTAGCCACCCGTAATTTAATTGGGTGTAGACAACGGGGTGACACGTGGACTGGGGGTCCAGTTGTTTTAATTGTATGTGTAGTGTTGTGTTTTATGGGTTCTGTATGAGTGAACGGTGCTAAAAGAGATTTATACTGCTTAAGCAAATCTTCGCAACCATTCGCACTAGGTACCAGAGCAGTCAGTCCAACCGTGGAAAGCTTGGATAAAAATCCGCGTGGTCGTATATCCGTGCGCATATCGGTAAGTGTCCGAGATGACAGCTCCACGGACAAGTCGAAGTGTGCGAGGAAATCCGCTCCTATAATGGGTAACTCTACATCGGCTATAGTGAAGGTCCATGTATATTCTCTCCGTAGGCCGATGCTTAGAGACATAATACGCTCGCCATACGTGTTGATGGATGTGCCGTTTGCAGCCTGTAGCTTGAGTTGAGTTTGTCTTGGCGTTAATGACGATTTCTTACAGTAACTCAGCGGTATAACGCTGATCTGAGCGCCAGTGTCAACTAAGAACTTCAATCTGCTGTTGTTGTCCAGAACGTAGAATAGGCGATTTCCGTTATTTACCCCAGCAGTACACGCCCTCAATGACTGCCGGGTTCGGAGTTTCCCGCGTTCTTATACGCACATGGTGGCTGACACTTTCTTGCGCGGGCGCCAAACACTTCATGATACCAACAATAGTTTCTCTGGCGGTGACGAGTATGTCTCGACGTTGATCGTCGCCTACCAGGATTGTGTCTGTTAGCTGAAGTATCGCGACTCCGTCCAGGGATTCTCTGAATTCTGTCTAGGCGTAAAGACAGGTTCCTTAGTTCGGTAGTCAAAAAATGGAGTTGCTGGGGTCGGGTCATCTGTCACGACAGAGGAAATTTGGCGCGCTGGTCTAGTGTCCACGATTTTGTCCGCGATCGATGCCAGTTTGTGGACATCGACCTCCTCAGTTAGGACTGCTAAAATTTGCACTATATCGGGCGGCAATTTCTCCAGCCACATTTGTTTTAATACAGTTTCGGATATACTGTTGTCACCGAGTAGTGTAATCATTTTACGAAGAAGTTGGGAGGGTTTGCTGTTCCCGAGTGTGACATTCGTAAGGAGATCCTTAATCTTTCGTTCCTCGGAGCAACCTGTTCGTTGTAGGATTGCGTGACGAAGCACCTCATACGGCTTTTCGGGCGGGAGATTAATAAGGATATCCGCTACCTCCGCAGCGATTTCAGCGGGAAGTTTCTCCACCACAAACGCGAATTTCGACTGCTGGGACGTCACGTGTCTGGCTTGGAAAATCGCGTCGAGTTGTATGAACCACGTTTGTGTATTCGTGGTATAGGAAGGGAGTTCCATCCTGAGTGCAGCTTCAATTGGTTGTACAGGATCTGCCATGTCGACTGAGGTTTTGTGTTTTGAAATAATGTGGTTATCAATTTGTTGGTGGTTTTGCCAGTACAAACGTCGGGGTTATCAATTTTGTTGGTTGAACGACAGGGTCATCAATTTGTTGGGATTGCTATGAATTAGTGTGTAATCAGAAGGGTTTTAGGTTTGTGATAATAAACGTGAAAAGCATGTTCTTCATATTAATCACAACAATTTTAGCGTAGACATACAAATGGAATAAATCTCAAAGGCAATATT
Organism: Acanthosepion esculentum; assembly: GCA_964036315.1. Lineage (NCBI taxonomy): Eukaryota > Metazoa > Mollusca > Cephalopoda > Sepiida > Sepiidae > Acanthosepion > Acanthosepion esculentum. The sequence goes on from OZ038497.1 coordinate 67,144,519, forward strand.
GAACAAAGAAACAAAGGTAGTCGTGAATTCAATTAGAAACAAACATTAAATATATATGTACAAATAAATTACAATACAATTTTTGAAAAAGTTGTTTCAGTTGAAATACTTGAATGTTTGAAGAAAAGTTGAATTAAGTATTTTATGAACTCAAAGTTCAGGAATGTTCCTTTGTTTAGGAAAAGTGTTCACATAAAAATTTAAGGAAAATTTATCGAGAGATAAATTTTAAAGTAAAGTAGTTGCGAGATTTTTTTGCTGAATTTTGTATGTTTTTGTTTTGGCAGAGTTATTCACCTTGGACCGTATTTTTTATATATTAATGCTTAAGTAGTAGTTTCTGTTTAGTAGTGTATATAACACTTTTTTAGAAACGTACAAAGGTTTCAGAGTGAGAGAGAAAGAGAAAGAGGTTGAAGGTTGAGCCAGGTGCTGACGCGCGAAAAGTCCTTTAAGTCAAGATGTAGACACGCGTGGATCTCTGTAGAAATCTCTCTGAGAGTGAATTGCCGACGATATTTATTTGTATATAAAAATATATACAAAATGTGGCACAAGGCCAAAAAGGGGGTTGGGGAAGGACGGTCATCAACTGTCTTAAATAAAACTTAGCTAGTCACAAACACTGACCCAAACATACCAACAATAGTCCTAGCACCAAAACAACACATTCTTCCATACCTTTCTTACTACATCCACCATAATTCCTCAAATTCTCTGTGAAATTCTAACTAGACCCCATATGTACAATTCAAAGTCTGTGGGGGGGGGGAATAACAATTTAAAAAACCCCAATGATTATTTACAATATGCAATAATAATATATACAAGAAAACAAAACAAAATAAGATTAGTAATAAAAAAAACCCACAGTACCTAAGCGTGGCAGTAACATCAGTTAACTGGACGAAAAAATTGCGAGATTATAAAAAGTAAAACACAGTCATCCTTCCAAAATCACTCACACAGGCACACACTCATTTAGACACACTAACAACTACGAAAAACACACACACGAAACGAAAGTCATCCCGCAACCACCAGAGAACTGACATCACTGACCACCTAACGAGGGAGGGGAGGGGGAATTAAACTAAAGTAAAATAGGGACAGAAAAAAAAGGGGCGCTAATGAGCATACATACCCTAGCTAAGTTAACCAGAAACGCGAAACTAAAAATTCAAACTAAACCTAACTAGTCTAATACCGGGACGGGTTGCCTCTGTTCAACCCATGAGGGACGAAATCCTGCACCTAACCGAGGTCCAAGTGCCACTCTAGGTCAGCTCCTCTCACTCTACACATTCGCGCAAGATTTACCCACCTTTTGCCGAATTCTGATGAAGGGAGTCGCCGCCTTTCCGTCCTAATCTTGACTTTAAGCTGATGCTTAAAGTACAAGATTAGTAGGGAAGAAGTGAACTTCTCACCTCCATAGAATCCCTTCTGACGTGTCACCCAAATCACGACTCTCATAACTCCTAGCAAGCAGTGGAACACATAAAGTTCAGACTCCGTTAACGGCGGGGCCACATTGCTACAAACAGAAGCGGCCTCAAGGACGAAAAACTTTCCCTGCAACATGCGAACCATGAGACCTTCAACAAACTTACACAATGGTGCTACCGACTTGCAATGAAAGAAGACGTGACCAAAGGTCTCGACTTCCCCCTCACAACGTCGGCAGTTTGGATATTTCTCCAAACCCGCTGCGCAAAGTCTTTTGCCGACCCAGAGGGCCCCACGTATCACCAGCCAGGTGAGGGATGCCTCATCGTTGTTGAGACATTTCAACCCGGAAGCCCAAGGCCAGATTGAGCGAGCCTCCTGCTTCGTAAGACCGAGCTCGTCAATCAAATCACCATGAACGGACCCCCTGACTACCACTTGATATAATGCCCTACGAGACAACGCCTGGACGTTGTGGAGGCCAACCGTCGCCCGTAAGAGGTGTTTCAGAGCCAGACGACATTCACGGTAGAAGGAGCACTCGGCACGAGGCAAACGGCCAGCCTCCTCCTCGCCCGAGTGCACACTTCTCAAGCATAGGAAGGATCTACGGGCGTCTTCCTTCCAGAAGGCGCCCCCGTCATCCGAATCGCGACACAAACGATCCAGGAACCCGATGCGAAGCATGTCGAGACGAATCTCAATGCTAGGCATACCCAGACCGCCTTCAGAGGGATGAAGGCAACAGATCTCCCGACATACCCTAGGAGCTCTGCCTCTCCACAAGAAAGAGAACAAGAGCTGTACTAATGAAAGTACTGTGGTAGACGGAAGTGGAAGTACCGAGAGTCGGTAAAGGAGAATCGGGTAGATATGTGAAACACATACCTCCGCCCTCCCCTTCAAGGAAAGATTCCTCCGAGACCACAAATTAATTGCGATCTCGGCCTTCTCTCGTACCTCCGACCAATTCATATCCAACTGGATATCAGGACCGAACCAGACGCCGAGTATCTTGATCGGCCCATCCGTCCAGCTGAATGGTCCGGGAAGAGAGACCCCCTTCCACGCACCCAACCGCAAGCCAACAGACTTATCGCGGTTGATCTTGGCCCCTGTCACCATCTCATACCCACTGATTTCTCTGCTGACTTCGTTAATCTCGGCTCTGCTCGACACAAGAACCGAAACATCGTCAGCATAGGCAGAATACCTGGCCGAGGTAGTAGCACCAGGTAAAGAGATTCCGCGTAGGACCGGATTCGCCTTTAACTTGCGAAGGAAAGGTTCCAACGCAAGAACGTAAAGCATAGGCGAAAGCGGACTACCCTGACGAATAGATCGAGACAATACGAAAGGTTCCGATCTTACCCCGTTCACTTCTACCAGCGCACCGGGAGTCGCATACATAAGCCGGATCCAGGAGCGAAAGTACGGCCCGAAACCGGCAGCCGAAAGAACAGCCTCCAAGAATCGATGGTCAACCCTATCAAAGGCCTTGGACTGACCTAAATTGATCAGCGCGGCTTCACTGTCGACTTTCTCGATGATCAGGCGCACCATATGAAGGTTGTCCTGAATAGTCCTGCCCTTCACAGAACAAATCTGCTCGGAGCCAATCAGACTAGACAGGACAAGCTGCAAACGGTTAGCCAAGACCTTAGCCAAAATCTTTAACTCTGTATTTAACATAGTTAAAGGGCGAAAGTTACCTATCCCATCCCCACCGCTTTTGCCCTTACGCAGCAACTTGATCACACCCCTGGTGAAGCGTTGAGGTATAGACCCCTGCTTCATCCAGTTGTTAAAGACCAGTTCCAGCAAAGGAACAAAAACAGGCGACTGCCTCAAGTAAACTTCGTAAGGAAGACCATCTAATCCCGGAGATTTATCCAGGCCAACCTTTTTCAGCGCTTCCCAGATTTCCGACTCTGTAATGGGACCCTCGCACCTAGCCGCTTCAGCTGCCTCAAGGCAGGGAAAGTCAGCCAAATAGGTGTCGAACTGAGCAGAGCTCAGACCGGGCTCCCTGGTAAAAAGATCCCGAAAGTAATTCCGAAAAGCCTCGCATATGCCCGAGTTTGTAGTCACTGTCCGCCCATCCGGCAATGTGACGCTCGCGATATGCCGTCTTGAAGCATTACTACTTTCCTCTGCACGCAATTCTGCGGCCATATTCGTCGCCTCAGAGGACATTCTTTTTAACCTAGCCCTAACTACCAGAGCTTGATCCTTCTTAATAAGCAAGGAGGACAACTCTGCCTTAGCTAGGACTACTTCCCCACTATCACGGGATTTCACAGCCCGATCGACTCTTTTCTCTAAAGCCGTTTGCGCCGCTAATCTATCTACGCTGAGTCGACGACTAAAATCGGCAGCAAAAGTTCGAATTTTAGATTTAAGTTTGTCCCACCAGGCATTTCCCACCACAGCCCCCGACAGTTCCCTTTGTAACATTAGTAAAAACTGGTCCCGGAAATCCTGCTCGCTAAATAACGAGCAATTGAATTTCCAGTAGCCAGGCTATCTAAGTTTACACGGCCCCGGACAAGCCTATGATCCGAATAAACTATATAATGAAAACTTGGACACCCTAAGAGCCCTACATCGACTCTCCTAATTAAAACTCGGTCGAGGTAGCTCGCAAGCACACCTACAGCCGAGCTGCCACTATTTGTCCCAGTCCACACTACCCGCTGAGGGTGTTCATTCCGGTACTTGTCGATAAGATCAAACCCAGCGACAAAGCCCCGAAAATGTTCCACTCCCCAGTTTTTAGTACCCGGTTTATATTTTGACCCTATACGATCTATATCGGGGTCAAGGACGGCATTCCAATCCCCCGCTAAGATTAACCGACGTGATGTCGTCATAAACGGCTCGATCTGCCGAAACAAAGCAAGTCGCTCAGCCTGGATGTTGGGCCCATAAACCCCAATGAGACGCAAAGCCTTATCCTTTATGGTAGCATCCAGCACACAAAGCCTGCCCGCCGGATCTGCGAAGACAAGAGCACACGCAGCCTTCAAAGACTTGCTCACCAGCCAAGAGACACCTCTCGAGCGTCCATCAAAACATGCTGAATAAAGAGTAAACTCCTTAGACAGAATGCCTTCATAATCGCGAGAAGAAAAACGGGTCTCTTGTGCACAACATATATTCACACCGAGGCTCTGAAGGTCGCGAACGAGTCTCACCCTTCGAGACTCCGACCTCAGGCCTCGGACATTCAAACTAGCTAACCAGAGTGCCATTATCGAATCGATTAGGGTCGCCCATCAGAGTAGAACATTGCTGGGGTGAGGACACCGACAGCCTGTCCCATTGAACCTGACGCCATCTCATTGTCGACGGTATCACCCTGAGACAGGCCGCCGATGTCCGCTGGATAAGTTAATTTAAGTGCCCTATACAGGGAGGGGTGAACAAAAACAGGGACCCTCCCTCTACATGTTTTTAAATGATCCAAATTTGGCTCATATACCGCCGCTGGGGGCACCAATTTCAGAGAGGAGTTCGCCTCCTCGATCATGCCCCAAATCTCCCGCGTACCCGGGCCAGATCGCACAATAGTCAAAACTCTCTTGGCATTTTGGAAATTTGTAGGCTCTTCAACATTCATGCCATTTAAGTGCCTGAAATTCCATAACACTTTTAGCGGCCTAGGATTTTTCGTTTGGCCCAGAACATTTTCAGCATGCTCCCGGGATACGCGGCAGACGTCTTCCCCTGGGAGATATGGAGGTTTGATCTTTTTTTTCCTCCTTTCCGCAGCGACAGGCAAGTCCGGGCTTCGATTTTTCTTTCTCAGAGGGGATTGTGAAGGTGTTGGAGTGGGAGTGCATGTCGGGGTGTGAGAGGGTGTGATGCCAGAAGGGGTCTTGAAAGGGGAAGGCTTGGTAGAACGAGAGTGTTTATGCGGGGAATTTGTCGCTGATTTAGGCGGAGGAGGTTTTACGAAAGATGAAGGGGAAGACGAGGCAGAGGATGAGGGGCAACGCGCCCCCAGCGACTTGGTGTTCTTTGTTCGCCTTTCGTCCAGTTTCTCCTTCAGCTTTTTTATGTCCAATATTTTTTTGCCAGCTTGGCTCATTTAATTTTTGCGCTTCTGTCGCCTTTACTTTATAAGAAGCCGAGGCGTCGCCCTCAGAGCTAGTAGAGGGAATGGGGCTGTAGGTAACTTTTTCCCTGGGGTCATGCTGGGACAGAGGCCCCGCTGTATGAATCTTCCCTTTGCCCCTACCTACTATGCGCCATTCCCCCTCATCCTTCTCCTTATCCACACTTGTGGAAGGCGTTGGCTTTCGGGGTAATGAGGGCGAAGACCCAACCGAGGGATTTTCCCCACCGGTCCGCATCGTAGGTAGGCCCATTACAGGCGCCGCGGATTTTACAGTCTCGGCCAAAGGGGGATTTTGGTCGCCAGCAACCGGAGCTCAGGGGCCTTCTTCCCTGGGCAGGAGGAGGAGAGATGACCAGTCACTCCACACCTCCAGCAAATTGGTTTTCTACCGGTCACGATGACCGGCATTCTCCGGTCGCCCAAATCCAGACAGTTGGGGATGGACTTGAAGGCCGCCTCATCTATCATAATGTCAAAAGTCCATCCCCCGTTCAAATTGTCCGAGAGAGTCCCTAAAATTTGGCCGTACTGCATAAAAAATGCAGCCAGGAGCTCTCCGGATATTTGTGGAGGAACCTCGAATACGGCCACCCTGGTCCTTCGCCGTCCCTGATATTCAGTACGAAGAATTAGATCCTTCGTGATCAATTCTCTTCTTGCCATTTCGAGGCAATCTTCAGGTGTGAGCAGCAGTACGTCCCACATGAAAAATTTAACGCCCTTTATAACTCTTTGGGGTTTTATCCCCAGGGACAAAAGTGATTTAATAATCGTGTCTTTCGTGGAGCGACAAATTTTGCGCGTACGCTTGTCCACCGCGAAGACCGTCACCATTCTCTGTTCGAACACCTTTAGTACTTGGGCGTCTTTAAGGATGCCATCTTTATTCACAAGATGGGTGTATTCCTTAGCCTTCTCCAAGAACTCCGCGATGTTCACGATGCAACTAGGTGGGGACTTCCAGCAAGAGGGCGATTCCTTTTCCTTAGAGATGGAAACCTGCATGGCCTCCTCCTTATCAGTGCTACTAGCACTGGCCTGGTCAGGTTTATTCGGGGAAATTTTCCCCCGTTTTTTATTTTTAATTGTCCTTTTTAACCGATGACCGACTCATTCCGTCGGCCATTCTAAAAGGAAAAGCTGGCCTCAAATGATGAGAGGCAATGAGTTGTGATAGGGAGACGGGAAAAAACGGCTATAGAGAAGAAAACAAAAGTCAATTAAATGTTTAAAAAAAAAAAACTATTAAATAAATAAACTGGGAAAACTAAAAGTTTACCCAAATTGGAAAAATAAAAAACAAACAAACTAGATCAAATAAAAAGAACTATAAACTAAATAGTCTCGTAGGACTTTAAAAAAAAAAAATCAAAATGGCGCCCGAAGGCAGCCGAAAATAAAAGAAAAACAATAAACTCCTTTTCTTTTTTGGTCAATAAAATACAGAAAGAAAAAGAGAATAAAAAAGTCTGGTTTGAAACTAGTCAAACCAAACTAAAAAATAAAGGTTTGCGGCCGAAGCCGCTAAAGAAATAAATTAAATAGCAAAATACAAAAGCTAGAAACTAAAAATAAAGGATTGCGACCGAAGTCGCTAATTAAATTGAAAAATAAAACAGGAGAGAGTATAAATTAAAACAAAACTTTCTTTTTCTTTTCTTATACTGTACTATAAACAGAAATAAAAAGCCGGTAGGACTTTAGACAAACCGGACTAAAAAAAATAAAAAAATGTTAACCGAAGCCAAGAGAAAAAAAAAATAAATTCGAACAAAAGAAAATAAAAAGAAAGGAAAATAAAAACTTGACAGATAACTTAACTTGTGGTAAAAGAAAAATCCAAAATATGTCAAAGTCCTTCTCGCAAATAAAAAAAACAAGTTCACCGGTCAAAAAACTTGTCTGAAATGAACTGAAACAGGAGTCAGAGAGTGAATTGCCGACTGGTGAATTGGACTGAGATTTGTCCTTTTATTTACTCTGCGAAGATTGGATCGGCTCCCAGCGCATTGGCGGCAAAAATTATCCTGGGGGCGTCTCGACCAATAATAAGCCGAGTTTCGCAATGTGTGGTGTTGATTGGTCGAAACTAGCTCTTATGGAATATTCCACCTTTAAACGGGTTGAGTGGAAAAATACGGACGATTCTACAAAGTCATGGTTTTAATTACAATTTCAAAAAAAAAATCTACTTACAAGTCTGTGAAGAAATAGTTTCTTTTTTTTTCGAAATTGCGTGTGTGCAATGCATTGATTTTTCCTTCGAATGTGGATAAAGTGCTTTCTTTTTTTTTTCAGAATATTTTTCTTTAAAAAAAATTTTATTTTTAAATATCCCACTTCTGACACCATGAGTTGTTTTGAAAGGTTAGTAATGGTAAAACGGAGAAGAATAACAAGTGAAGATAGGATATGTTGTTTACTAATTGACTACCATTACAAAAGTACCCACGTGGCCTAAAAAAGGGGCTTTCGTATTTTCATATACGAAGAGTCTATATTTTTTTTAAAGTTCCAAGGGACGTAATTTAGATTACACTACAAGGTCCGCATGCTACAGGAAAGTTTTTTTGTCCTTGAGACCAGTTCTGAACAATATGTGTTCTTTTGCTTACTAGGCGTTATGAGAGTCGTGATTTGTACGACACGTCAGAAGGGATTCTATGGAGGCGAGAAGTTCACTTCTTCCCAACTAATCTTGTTCTTTAAGCATCAGCTTAAAGTTAAAATTAGGACGGAAAGGCGGCGGCTCACCTCATCAGAATTTGGCAAAAGGTGGGTGAATCTTTCGCGCTTGTGCCGAGTAAAAGGGGCTGACCTGGAGTGGCAATTTGATGCTGGTTAGGCATCAGGATATTGTTTTCCTGGGTTGAACTTACTTGAACAACCCATCCCTGGATTTAGGCTAGGGTATGTTTTTTTATATTTGATTCTATAGTTTTTCTTTTATTTTTCTGTAAACTTAGCTATGATGTGCCTGCTCAATGGCCCCTTTTTTCCTTTAGTTTAACTTCCCATCCCCTCCCTCGTTAGGTGTTCAGTGATGTCAGTTCTCTGCTGGATGCGGGGCGCCTTTCGTTTCGCATGTGTGTTTTTCGTATTTGTTGTTGTGTCAGAATGAGTGCTTGTCTGTGTGAGTGCTTGGGATGGATGAATATTTTCTATATTTTTATAGTCCCGCATCCTTTTCGTCCAGTTAACTGATATTTCTGCCACATTTAAGGTTTGGGTGGGGATTATTAACATGATTTTGTTTAGTTTCTTGTAAATAGTTTATAACCATATTATATAATCATTGGGGATTTTTAACTTGTTGTTTTTATTCCCCTCCCCTCACAGCAACGATTTGTACATATGGGGACTATTTAGGATTTTCATTGAGACAATGAGGTATTTTGGTGGATGTATTAAGAAATGTAAGTATGAATGTGTTGTTTTGGTGGTAGGAATATTGTTTTATGATTGGGTTGTGGCTAGCTAAGTTTTAAAATTAAGACAAATGATGACCATCCTTTCCTCATCCCCGCTTTTTTATGCCTTGTGTCACATTTTCTGTAACTTTTACAGAAATAAATATTGTCAGTCCTCGAGTTGTGAAAAGTACGACCACAGCGTGTTGACTGGCTTTCTTTGATGTGTGTCGGTCCAGCTTGCTTGATTGTTTCACTACGCTTGAACTGATAAGTTTTTGATTTGAATTGATTGACTTGAAACCTTTTTGAATTTTTCAGTTTGTCCACTTTTAGTTTTGTGCATATATACTTGTGAATTTTCTTTTGTTGTTTATTTTCATTTTTCGTATTTTTTGTTTTTCTCCCCCCCCCACCTCCGTTTTTTTTCCATATTTGCTTTAATTGTTCGTCTTTGGTTTCCACGATCTTGTTTCGGTTTATTTATGTTGTTTTAAATATTATTATTTAAGTTTTGTTATTTTGGGAAAAAAGAAAAAATACTGTAAAAGAAAAAGAAACAGTTTTTCTGTCGTAATAGTGCCCAGCGATATTATGGCGGATTTACAAATACTACCAGAGTTACGAACACTGGCGGTGATGGGTGAAAATGTACCACCCAAAAAGTCGGCCTGGTCGGAAACCAGGCCCAAAAAAGACCATGGCTATTACGAAAATTTGAAAATAAAATACGAGGAATATACAAAAGGAAACGAGCTTCTCACAATTGTTCTTATATTCACTTATTCTCACAATTGTTCTTATATTCACTTATTCAAAAGCTTCCTGTAGGAAGCCTTTGAATAAGTGAATATAAGAACAATTTCCCTGCTAACGTCCGACATAAAAAGTCGGAATTTAATTGGTGTTAGCAGGGAAACCATGGAGGAAAGCTTAAAGGCCTGGAACATCACTCCCTGTATTTTGGCAATGCGTTCAAGGGCATTATGGGACGTGCTCACGAAATCTGAGCAAGAAACCAAAGAATTAGCCGGAAGTGTGTTAACTTCCAAAACACTTCGGCTTCAAACGGAGTACATGGGCACCCGTAGAACAAATGTAACGGTGCATAGCGTGCCCATTGACATATCTGAGGACAGATTGGGGGCCTTTTTTGCCCAATATGGCAAAGTCGAGAAAGTGACGGGAGTGACTGGAAAGTCGGGAATCGTAACTGGAGATGTGACTATCGAAATTACGCTAACACGTAAAAATTTCATCGACATCCACAACATTCTGATGTGCAGAGAGAGGAGAATGCTGGTTGTCGTGGAGGGGCGAAAACCCTACTGTTGGTCGTGTGGGTTTTTGGAGCACATGGCCAAAGCGTGCCCCGGAAAGAAAGAGACACCACAACAGCAGCAACAACAACAACAGTAAATCCAACAATATCAACAGCAACTACTGGGGCAGAACCCGCCAAGGTTCCTGGTGATGGTTGGAAGGAAGTGGTGGCTAAGGGGCGGAAGCAGAAACCTGACCACCCGTCCCCTCAAAAGGAAGTCCCGCCAAAGCAGCAATAGCAGCCAGCAAAGCAGCAGCATCTACTAAAGGAGCAGTCGAAGGAGCAATCCAAAGAACAGAAGGTACAACAGCAACAACAGAAACAATTGCAAACAAAAAGCTCACCAGCAAAGCAACGAAAACAGAAGCAAGACAGAAAGAAAAAATTGGACATAGACATGGAGATGGAAGCAGAGGAATTGTCACAAACGCAGTCCTCTACCTGGAAGAGGAATAGGGAAGAAGGGGGGAAGAGGAAATACCGATCAAGAAAACTCACACTGGACGAAGTAGGGCGGAGAGGGACATGGAAAAAACCAGGTCGCTATTCGTCCCTGCCACGCCAGAAAAAATAGAAATGCGCCTTCCCTTGTACCTCCGACCAATTCATTTCCAACTGGATATCAGGACCAAACCAGACGCCGAGTATCTTGACCGGCCCATCTGTACAGAGGAAAGGTCCGGGAAGAGAAACTCCCTTCCACGCACCCAACAGCAACTCAACAGACTTATCGCAGTTGATCTTGACCCCTTTCACCATCTCATAACCACTGATTTCTCTGCTGACTTCGTCAATCTCGGCTCTGATCGACACAAGAACCGAAACGTCATCAGCATAGGCAGAATACCTAGCACTAGGTAGGGAAATTCCCCGTTGGATCGGATTTGTCTTTAACTTGCGAAGGAAAGGTTCCAACGCAAGAACGTACAGCAAAGGCGAAAGCGGACAACCTTGACGAATGGAGCGAGACAATACGAAAGGCTCCAATCGTACTCCATTCACTTCCACCAGCGCACCGGGGGTCGCATACAGAAGTCGGATCCAGGTGCGAAAGTACGGCCCGAAACCAGCTGCCGAAAGAACAGCCTCCAAAAAACGATGGTCAACCCTATCGAATGCCTTGGACTGATCTAAGTTGATCAGCGCGGCTTCACTGTCGACTTGCTCGATGATCAAGCGCACCATATGAAGGCTGTCCTGAATAGTCCTGCCCTTCACTGCACAAGTCTGTTCGAAGCCAATCAGACTAGAGAGGGCAACCTGCAAATGGTTCTCTAAGACCTTGGCCAAAATCTTTAACTCTGTGTTTAGCATAGTTAAAGGGCGAAAGTTATCTAACCCATCCCCACCGTTTTTGTCCTTACGTAACAACTTGAATACGCCCCTGGTGAAGCATTGCGGTATAGACCCCTGCTTCAACCAGTTGCCGAAAATCAGTATCAGCAAGGGAACAAAAACGGGCGACTGCCTCAAGTACACTTTGTATGGAAGAGCATCTAATCCCGGAGATTTGTCCAAGCCAACCTGTTTCAGCACATCTCAGATTTCCGACTCTGTAATGGGATCCTTGCACCTAGCTGCCTCAAGGCAGGGAAAGTCAGCTAAATAGGCGTCGAACTGAGCAGAGCTCAGACCGGGCTCCCTGGTGAAAAGTTCCTGAAAGTACTCACGAAAAGCCTCACATATGCCCTTGTTTGTGGTCACGGTCCGCTTATCCGGCAATGTGACGCATGCGATATGTCGCCGAGTTGTATTCCGAACCTCCTCTGCACGCAATTTAGCGGCCATATTCGTTGCCTCAGGAGACATTCTTTTTAACCTAGCCCTAACTACCAGAACTTGATCCTTCTTGATAAGCAAGGAGACCAACTCCGCCTTAGCTAAGGCTACGTCCCACACTATCACGGGATCTAACCACCCGATCAACTTTTTGCTCACAAGCCGTTTGCGCCACTAATCTATCTAGATTGAGCCGACGACTATAATCAGCAGCAAACGTTCTAATTTTGGATTTAAGAGTATCCCACCAGGCATTTCCCACCACAGCCCCCGTGAGCTCCCTTTGTATAATTAGTAGCAGCTGGTCCCGAAAATCTCGCTCAGTAATGAGCAGTTCAATTTCCAGTAACCAGCCATCTTAACCTTAGGCTAAGTTTACCCGGAGCGGGACTAGCCTATGATCCAAATAAGCTATATAATGGAAACTTGGACACCCTAAGAGCCCTACATCGACTCTCCTGACTAAGACTCGGTCCAGGTAGCTAGACAGCACCTGAGTACACGAGCTGCCACTATTAGTCCAAGTCCACACTACCTCCCGAGGGTGTTCATTTCGGTATTTATCGACAAGATCAAACCTGCCGATAAAGTCCCGAAATGGTTTCACGTCCGGGTTGTTAGTACCCAATTTTGACCCTAGACGATCTATATCGGGGTCAAATACGGCATTCCAATCCACCGCTAAAACTACCCGACGAGATGACGCCAAGAACGCCTCGATCTGCCGAAAAAAAGCAGGCCGCTCAAAATGCTTATTGGGCGCATAAACCCCAATGAGACGTAGAGCCTTATCCTTTATGGTAACATCCAGCACGCAAAGTTTACCCGCCAGATCTGCGAAGACAAGAACACACGCAGCCTTCAAGGACTTGCTCACTAGCCAAGAGACACCCCTCGAGCGTCCATCATAACATGCTATATAGAGGAAAAACCCTCTAGACAGAATGCTGTCATGATCGCGAGAAGAAAAACGGGTCTCTTGCACACAACATACATCCACCCCGAGACGCTGAAGGTCACGAATGAGCCTCGCCCTTCCGAGACTCACACCTCAGGCCTCGGGCATTCAAACTAGCTAACCAGAGAGACACAGTGAAAACTGATTAGGGTTGCTTACCTGAATTAAACATGGACGGGGTCAGGATACCGACCGCCTCTCCCATCGACCTGTGGCCCATCTCAGTCTTGATGGTGCCGTCTTGGGAGAGACCGCTTATATCCCATGGAAAGGTCAACTTTAGTGCTCTATATAGGGAGGGGTGAACAAAAACAGGGACCCTCTCAGCACAAAATTGCTTCATTTTTTTTAAATTATTGTTTTCCACGATGGCTATTGGTGGGGACATTTTGAAAGAGGCTATTGCTTCGTCGAGCATAGCCCAAACGAGTCTAGCACCCGTCCCAGTTCTTATGACAGCACTCTTTGTGCTTCTGGGAAGTTTTTGGATCTTCTACGTCTTTGTCTGCAAATTGTTTTATGGAGAGGAGATATTTTAAGTTTTTCATCCGATTTCCGTAATCGCAAGCTTTTTCTGCTTGTGCAGGGGCAGAGGAGGAACGAGAGAGAACGAGAATTACTCGTGTTTGGTTTTTATGGTATGCTGTATCACGTGACAGGCTCAACTTTAGTTGGCGCGAAAACAGACTTGTCGCGGGCAGGCGATTCGATTGGTCGAAACTGACCAATCAGCGAGTTAGATTGGAGGAGATTAACCAATGAATGCTCGTTGTATAATTTCTAAGTATGATGGTGGCGATAATCTCAACAGGAAGAGTACATTTCCCAGCGGGGGTAACTGGCAGACGTGGAAGATTCCACAAAGTTACTGATTTATTTAAACAAACTAAATTGAAAAAAATTATCATGGAATTAATTTTATTCAATCAAAATTCTCTTGTCATATGTTCTGTATATTTATTCTACACTGGCAGTAAGTTGCTACTTCCATTTTAAGAAATTAATTAAAAGCTTCTTCAAATTAATCCGGATGGAAGAGTTCTCACCTGTAGGGAAATGTAGATATGTGAAAAAATAGTAATCTGTAGGAGAAAATTCAGATTAATAAGCAGGGTGAAATAAAGTTACTATATTGTAGAACTACTCAGTGTAATCACAAAGTACTCCTATATTAGAATGACAGAAACATACTCGACTCCCGATGTCATAAATACTTAAGTATATCATGATGATTCCTGATCAGTTTTTTATACAAAATATAGGGTGCCACACTATACACAGGCGAATTTTTTTTTTTGAAAAGGTTAAAAAATCATACATTTTTTGTGACCTGTTGCACTATATACAGGTAAATTTTTTCTGAAGGGATTAAAATTCATACTAAAAATTCAGAGGTCACACTATACATCAAGTCAGCTTATATATATATATATATATATATATATATCAGTGGTAACTCCAGTGGTCAGGCTTTTTAGGCTCAGCTAGGTGAGTCAACATTCAAAATCTTTTGTAGTGCATCATTTGCATTCTTGACTTCAGCTGGAGTCAAAATTCAAAATATTGATAAAACAAAATACATTTCCTGATACTGTTCATAATAAAAAAGAAAGAAGAAAGAAAAAACAAAGAAAGAAAGTAAGTAAAAAAAGAATGAAATAAAATTAAGCCATTTGGGCTGCATAGGTCTTCGCCCTATCTGAGCTGGAGACAATCTTAACAGGCAATGTATTTCTATAAATAATCTTAATATAATAATCTCTAATGACTTGTATACCCTGTTTTTCAAAGAATACATTTTTTTATCATTTTTATTTCAACTTATTGCTTTCAAATGTCCACTTTAAATAATTTAATAGATATTAAAGATAAAAGATAAAATAGCAAATACAATCAAACTTAAATCACAATTTCTCTCTGAAAAAAGACAATTTGCTTGTATCTCAAAAAGAAATTTTTCACACTTTGTGGCCCTGTGCTAATACAACATTGGAAACAGCATCTCATCTAGGCACATGACATTACTAATTGAACCCTGGATGACTGGCAACATACAGTGAGGTCCAATGAGTTATGATACCAGTTGTTTCAGATTGATGGTAATGTTTGAGTGTGGCACAAACCCTGTGGTCAACAAGGCGCCATACAAGCTAATCTTGGTTCTATAATTGTGTGTAGTGTATTCATGTGACATGGTCTGCCTATGTGACTGGTGACTGCTACATTAAACTGCTTCATGATATGTCTTAATGGATTTCATGTATATCCAACAACAAAGAATTATTCCAGCAAGATAATGCACTGGGTAATCAAGCCCAAGTTGCCAGGGAATTAGTTTGAAGTGCATTCTGGAGATTTGTAATGGATGAGCCCAATTATGCATTTATATCTTGTGGTGGTGGTGGGGGGGATATTTGTTTGATGCTGTATATAAATATTAGGAAGCTGTGGACAACTAATGAGCCAGCTCTTTAAAGGTCTTACCACTTGTGGAATTAATGCCAAATCAATTTGCTGTATTTTGTTGGCTGGAAGGTGACCTACATTCTACTAAAGATTTATCCCATGACTGTTGACATGTCATGGCCGCATCAATGTTATTTTTATTTTTAAGTTTTGACTATTTAAAGCAGAGTAAAAATAAATAAATAAATAAGTGAAAATTGACTATAAAACTATCCAGAATGAACACTGAGGACTTCAACCAAACTAAAATATTTTTTCAGGTATTTTCCCCCAATTATTTAAAGCTTAAAATTAA
Organism: Acanthosepion esculentum; assembly: GCA_964036315.1. Classification (NCBI taxonomy): domain Eukaryota; kingdom Metazoa; phylum Mollusca; class Cephalopoda; order Sepiida; family Sepiidae; genus Acanthosepion; species Acanthosepion esculentum. Next base: position 67,160,323 of record OZ038497.1, read on the forward strand.
ATTCAATCTTCAAATAATTAGCATACAGCTTTAAAAATGTTGAAGCTGTATGTTAATTACAAATTAAAATTCAAATAAAAACAACAAAAAAAGAAAAACCGATAAGTGTATTTTGAGTGAGATAGATTTCTAGTCAAAATGCAAAACAGTAGGAATCTTAAAGTAAATAATTCGAATGTAAATTTGTGATATCTCAAAAATCGCTATTTTATTTTTTAACCCATTTAATTACCGCCATAAAATCCAGTATTAATTATAAAATAAAAAATAAATAAAAAAACAGCTGGTATGATAGGTTTCTAAAAAACAAAAATAATCCGGTATTATTTAAGTTTATAAAAAAAATAACAGTATACATTTCACTCCCATTTTAGGGACCGTGTATTAATGTGTTACCTTTTTAATTTTTATTTATTTATTTTTTACACGGGTAAACATGCTCAGAAAGTATTTCCTGTCCCACATTGTCAACTGTTTATGGCTTTCCTTAAATTTTTACACCCACCCACACACACTCACTCACTCTTCAGCCACTACCACTATTTTTAGTAGGAGTTATTTGAAGTTAAATTTGAACGCCACTTTTTTAGAATATCACTAGTAAATTAGATAAAAATACTATTACTTCTACTTTTGTGTCATAGGACCACTATCGCGTGGATATTGAAATAACTATAGCACTATCAATTGAGTAATAAAAGCACCAACAGGCTCGCTACAGATTAAAAGAATACATACATATGCATCAGTACACAGAGAAAAAAGTGTATATACCACGAACATACACCTCTAAGAAGACATCATTTAATTATTTTTAAATACAGGTAAGTGTATTTTATTTTTACATAACTGAGCGTCAAATAATTGCATGTTTATTCAATTCGCTCATATGCAGGTGGACGTCATAAAAACCACATGTTGCTACTGCTCAATAGTTTTTTTTTTCACGATGACAGACTACACTACACAGTCACTACAATATTTTAAAAATATCTTTTTAATTTAATCCAATTTTTCTTACAATTCTTAGCGTGCAATCGAAATTAAGAGTTACTAAAATTAATAAATGTAACACTTCGTTTTTAAAACTTGTAATCTAATTTTATTTTGGCTGAACATAGTCTGAAAAACTTTAAAATTTTCATGCTTGTTCAGACGTAACCTAGCATTATTTTCCTTTTTTTTTTAAATCCAATTGTCTAACGATATTTTATTTCTGCATATATTATATTGTTTTGCTCACAGAAATAATCCAACATTCCCAATCGATTCTCCAGCATTAAAAGGGATATTTACTAAAAGAAAAGTGTAGTAGGACAGAAAAAGTCGATTAAAAAGGGAATAATTCTGTGTACTGTAGTAAAAAATTAATTGTTGCTTGCCTTGAAAATCAACATTCGTGATCTTTGTTTTTACCTAGATTCAAATACCTTTCATTTGCGCCAGTGAAAAATACTTCCTTAAATAATTCAATTCCCAAACAGGTCTTTAAACAGAAACTAGATAAAGAAAATTAACTTCTGCGTGTTGGATTATGAATTATTTGCAAATGTCAAATATATTTTCAGTTACTTTTTTTTTCTAAGTATGTATTTACTATTTAGTATTTTCTATACATGTATTATTCTGAGGTGATTGTAAAAAAAAAAAAATAAACGGAAAATCTTAAATCGATAGTTATCTGCTTGCTTCCAAGACATCACGTGACTAGACAGACACACCTTCCTGAAATGTTTGATATTCAGATTCAGTAATTTCCATTAAGTTTTTTTATTAATTTTTATTCTTTTTTTTTATAAGGATTTTGAGTAAAGAAAGTGTAGTTTTTCTTTGTTTTTTTGTAAACAAACGGAAACACACAAAAAAACATTTTTTCTTTTTGCTTTGAAAATTAAGTGTCAAGCAGTTTTTTTCTTTATATTTCAATAGTTAAAGTCGTTTATAACAATTTAATTAAATGTCCTCTTAAGCAGCAAATAGTGAACATAACAGGCAAGTTGATGGGGAAGTTGTTAATAAGCGATAAAAATTTTTTTTAAAAGCTGAAGAAACACTAAAACAGTAACTTTGAAAAATATTTGTTGCCACATCAGTAGCATAAAAACAAGTTTCTACTTCAAATATTTTCGAAAAAATTTAAAAAAAACCGAAAATAAAGTTAAGTTTGTTTCTTTTTTTTTTTCTTTGTTTATCAAAATATTTGTCGCGTTTTTCTTCTGTTAATGGACAAAGTATGGGTGTTCTGAGTGTTACTAAATTTGTAACGCAACTAATTGGAGGAAAGAATCCATGCATTTTTTTATGCGCATTTGAACTGAACACTGAAAGTAAAGTAAACGATCCCCATCACTTGCTTGCTTGTTCACAAGAACATTATTATTGAGATCATTTTTTTTAATTGGATTTGGAAAAAAAAAAGAATAAAACTTTAAAAAATAGTACTAGAAAACTGAAAACTAAAACACTACTTACCTGAATTAGTATAAACAAAAACAAACGTTTAAAATCACTGATCCGATAATAAACAGTTATTTTTATTTTTAAATCAGTATTATAAATTTATACTTAAAGTATATTTTGAATGAATAGAAGAGCAAAACTGAAGAAAATTGGGTAAATTTGCAAATAATGTCCCAGTGACCAATTTAAAAAATGCATTATTCATGGAGTAAAAAAAATGCCTGATTATTACAAAAATAGCAATAAGAATCGAGGAAATTTTACCGTTTAGGAAATATTGCTAATCTTAGTTAGGTGCCAGGTACGACTTTTGGTTGACGTACATGCGATTACCAGACCATTAGATCAAGCACAGTTGAAGCAATATGTTGCTCAATTTCTGTTCCTGAAGTCAATCCCTCACCATACTGAGCGCCTTCACAGATTCCTGACTTTCTTTTTTAATTTTACCACTACATTTTAAAATTCATACAAAATGTAAATTTGTTTATTTGTCGCTGATCTGTTGTAATGTACAATATACACCATGTCTTGCCGGCTGCTGATCTTCCCCCTGCTTTTATTGGCATGAGGCATCTTACAAAGTCCTGGATCTTGTGAAGAGATTTCCTTCTTATTGGTTGGGTATCTGTCAACAAAGAGGGACAGAAAACTCAGCATCAAAATCAACACTAGATCACGGCAAGCAGGACATGGACAAGACTTTCATATAGAAATATTACAAGTACAGAACAAAGGCACTCAAGACACCAGAAACAAAAACAAGTACGAACAAATTTTAAACGACACTGGGTAACACAAACAAAAATCAAAGCAAAGGAATCATTTGCAAAGGAATCTGAAGGCTTATATTCTTGGATTTTCATTGTGCTGAACTTTCGTCACATTAGCTTCTTGCCTGCTGTTTTGGTACGTACCCTGTCTTGAGGGTGTCAGACAGCCAGTGGTACACACACAAAGAATCTGATCCTTTCCTTCACTATCTGCTAGAGGAGAATGTCATCAACTTGTTCATACCATCCTTTTGTAACTGCATTTGCCAGCCACTTGATGAACCTGATCACCACATGCAGCCATACATATACAGGAAGATGTTACACCAGCTTCCCACATAGTGAGTCATAACATCAGAGACATTTGGGATCACGCCTCCTCACATCCATCACAGAATGTTACACTCTCCCCAGACTTCCAGTTCAAGCACATCAGCCTCATCCTTCAAACATTCTGGGTATTTGTGCATCAGTCCACACTTGGTCAATCTTGTCCTGACATGTTCTGCAGACATGATGCTCTCAATGGCATACATATTGTTAATGTATGCTGATGTTGCTCTCCTAGCTGACTCCTCCTGTGACCACAAATAATGGACTTCATGACTAGAGGTGCCATGTTGAGGTCGAATCCCAATCACGTTAGGGAAAACCGCTTCCCCTTGATCATCGCAGTTTGATATAGCCACAGTGACTCCTGTTGGCACCACATTTGCAGTGAACAAATCAACATATTCATTGAGCCCCCAGTTTCTTTTCAGGATATGGTACTAGCCAACCATTAGTGATCTATGTCTGGAGTTCTTATTTATAGGCATCCCTAATCTCCTTTGAAACCGGGTACTCTGACACCCTCTAACTGAGCACCGCAATTACTATCCACTTCCATTTTGCAGTCAAGATCCTTTGCTGATGGTTGAATTCCACAGAAAAGTCAGATTGGTCAATATGGATTGCCACACATGTTGGTGTTTCTTTGCTGCAGGATTATATGGCTCCAGTCTGCATGATATGGATGCGACCTTTTGCAGTTATCACATCTATTCCAGCAAAGCCTAGGTGTTTGTCAACACCATGGGTGAGTTGCCACTGTCTGTGCAGATATTAATGGTCTCAACACTACAGCATGTCTGTATTCTGTTGCTGATCATCTTAACATCTATCTACAACCAGCATCAGTCTGCATTAATGATCAACTGAGAATAGCCAGAGTCAATGAGAGATGAACACCATTCCCCTTCTACCAATATGTTGACTACAGGCAACACTGCATTTATATCTGGGCAGGGAATGAGACTGGTGCTGAGTTCTGTTCTCCTGATCTGTTTCCCAGACATTTCCGTGATATGTGGCCAAATTTGTCATAGCAATAGCACTGTACAGCTTTGTCTCCTCACTGGCTCCCACTTTGCCCAAGTCATCAACTCAAACAATATCTAGACAAGTGATTAACTCCACCACATCCATAGCAGACAATATAGCTCTGCAGATCATTGGTAGAAGTCAAGTCTGTATCCAGTTGCTCAGGGTTTGTTGCTGCCACAATCAATTCTGCCACTGGTGTATCATCCTTCAGTATGACTCTAGCCCAGTCTAATAGCTGTTTGACATCCAGTGCATCCATTCAAGGGTAAGTGCAAAGTAGTTTCCTGATGTACTCAAGCAACTCTGCTACAAATGCACATGCAACTCCATGGTCAGACATCCCACCATACAAGGTTGACAGCTTGTGGAGATCTGCCAAGTCGACATCTACAGATTCATTTAAATTCACACTCCTAGCTTCAAACTGGTCATATGCTATGAATAGATCTGTGGCAAAGGCAACATACAGGGCATCCCTGATTCAGCCTAAATATTGTCTTTCTTCTTTGCTGAGTTGTTGGGACACAGCAAACATGCTTCCCATCAGAGTAGCAGAATTCTAGCAATGTTCTTTACACTGTACAGATCACTAACCAGTTCAGCCTTTTCAAACCATTCAATGATAGTGAGACCCTGGTTTGAACCATCAAATTTGGGGATTACAGAAACCTCAGCAACTTGAACAAAAATACCCACAGGACTGACTTCACAAGATGCAGTGTCTTGCCAACTGCTGGTTTTCCCCCTTCTTTTTATTGGCACGAGACATCTTGTAAAGATTTGAATCTTGACGGAGATGCCCATATCTAGACAGGGCAAACTCTATCATTGCTAATGGGAGAAACCTGGATGTATTTGGTATTGTCCTCCTTCCATTTTACGGCCTCTTTTGTATCTGTACTGACACACATTCACCACAAGATAAATGCCAAACAAATAAGGTCAATTTTTACTATTACAATCATCTCCTTTCTGGCAGAAAATTGTTTTACCTATATGTTTTTTTTTTAAATGTGTTTTGAACAAATCTGACCTTCAAAACCCTAACTATGCCAAAATCTACTTAGAGGGCATAAAATAATAGTCAGTGATAAGATGGGTGTAATAGTAAAATAATACCAAAAATAAATATAATATTAAATTAAAAGATATGATGCTGCTTTTTTTTTTCTTTTTCTTTTTTTTTAACTTACATAACTTTTAGTACTCTTATTTTTTATGAATATCTCCTTTATCTGTGATACTCATTCTTTCTATTTCTGCACATTTTTTGGTAAGCTTCTTTAACCTATCTGCATTCGTTCCTTATTTCTTTGCGTAGTTTTCTGTATCCTTTGCATCATGTCGAATCTCATTTGTGAACCATTTGTTTTTTCTTCTTCGGCCATTTTCCTAGGCAAAATGTTTCTGTTTAAGTCTGACTATAAATGTTTAGAGTTTATTTTTAACCCCAGAAAGGTTTACATCACATCATCTAGAATTTTAAGATGGGCCATAAAGCTCATGGCCTTTGACTTCAACATCGAATATGAAAAAAGAAAATCAAGACTAAAATTCAACAATGATCAAATAATAAAATTCAATCAATGATTAGAAAGATCAGACAATTCAGGAGATAAAATATTGCACTGAATTGCAACAGATGTATTACCCTTAGATTGTCTTGTATTTGAAACCTTACAGGATCTGTTATTAAGCATAATTGCATAAAGAATAAAAAGAAACAGTGGAGTGATTATTCTATGGCAGAGATACCCTATAAAGTGATAAGGCCCAGGTTATCTGTAGAGAAGGGTCTTGTATCGAATGGGGATGTTTTAATATCGCCAGAGAGATTAAGAAAAGACTTAATAAAAAGTGTGCACAATGATGTTCATTCTAGAATAATGACAGCACAAAAACTATTAAAATTGGAAGTGTGGTGGTTCAGGTATTTGTGTGATGTAGAAAAATATGTACAAAAATACTCAAAATGTATGAAAATAAAAATTTAAAAAAAATAAAAATAAAAAAACTTTCAGCAAACCAAGATAAGTTCATGGCCTAAAGAAAGTCATGTGCCTGCATTCATATGGATCATACATATGTTAAAGGCATGGAACTATTTTTAATTTTGGTCGACTCATTCTCTGGATGGCCTGAAGTGGTTAGAGTTCAGAATAAGAAGACAGCAACAGAAAATTAAATATTACAAGACAAGTAATATTTTCCAGAAATGGAGTGATAAACTGTTCATGGTTAAAACAAATTAGAAGCCTTCTTTATAAAACACTGCCATGCCATCCACAATCAAATGGACTTGCAGAAAGAATGGGGGCACATGTTGAAAATGGGATTGAAGGTATTTTCAGAGACACCATAGACAGCTACCTACTGAGACGCTTACTGAGTTATAAAACTATTCCACTTGTTGGTAGAATGCAAAGTCACTATGTATCAATGGGAAAACAAATTAGATCTCCTATAACAATGTTCTATTCAACAAATGAAAAATGGGGTACTTTTTGTACCACATTTTTTCCTTCATTGAATATAGGAGATCTAATTTGTTAAAAAAGACAGAATCTGGAAAAAAAAGCTCCCTTTATTGTACAAAAGGGGCATAAGACAGCTATAATAGCAACAAATGGACAGTTCACTCAAATCCAACATGGAGTTGGAAGATCAGAATGAAGATGAATCCAGATCTAAATCCCCAATAAAAAAAATAGGTACACATAGAGAGAGAGATAAGATAAGATAAGATAAGATCTCCTACTATAGTTCAGAGAAGTTAAAGATCAGCACAGGACATAAAATCTAATTTGTAGGAGGTGTAGTGACATAAGCAAAATGGACTTGCCCTATTTTGCATAGAGTTGAGCAACTACCAATAAGTCGGTTGTCTCTCGGCACATGAGTAAAACCTCTGTCACAGACTAGAAGGCAGCAGTTTAATTAAATCTTATTTACAATTAATGAACAACAACAGTTGTCAACAATTACTGAAATAATATCAATAATTTAAATGTTTGAATCAAATAATTTGGAAGCAGCAAAATGCTTATGATTACTGTTTGTTTTGTTTTAAAGAACTAAAAAAAAATAAAGTGAAGGTGTTCTTTCCAATATAAAAACAAAAAAAAATGCTACCCTCTGTTTTTAAAAAAAATACCATAAGTCAGGGAATCATCCCATTCAAATTAAATTTTCAAAATTTATACATTAACTAGCAGCATTGCCCATGCTTGATTTAAAAATCATACGACTCATACAGCAATCGCTATCACTTGACTTAAAATATTTTTGCCCTTCCTTGCCTTTAAAGGAGTGCCCTTTGCCGTGCTGTTGCTACATGCCTTACTTCTTGCCTATCTCACACTGTGAATTTTTTCTAAGCTCTATACTAAACATTAAATCTGTTACGAAGAAAGAACTAAACAAAATGAACACAAAATGATCAACTTTAAAAAAGGACTCATAACTGGAAAAACCGAAAGAATATTAACAACAAATACTTCTTCACACCCAACCCAGTTCTGCGGAATCAGAATCAACGTTGAGTTTAAGCAAGTGAATGAGCCAATTGGAGTAAAGTGCCATGCAGATTTAAATTTTTCCCACTTGTAACGAATGCAGCTATTGATTTTTTTTTTTTTTTTTTTTGCATGCAAGTTAACATTCATGTCAGTCAGCTGTTGGCTCTCACTCTGGACAGTAGAAAATGGCCACAAACTACATGAAAACTGCTGTAGAAGCATGAAAAATTCGATTATTTCCACTATCAATGGGAGTTGGGAAATGCAAAGTCGGTCTTGGCCTTTCTGCTAACTTGGAGCATGTGCATGTAAATTTTGATGCAAATCTGTTGAAAATTGCGGCCGTGCATTCGTTACACACACGCACACACATGCACGCACATCCTGCCTTTTATAGATGGAGATGAATGAATTTTATACTGAACAGATTATTTTATTAGAAAACTTTCTAGAAATATTTTTTGGAAGGCCAGTTATCACCCTCATTTTGATAAATTGTGAATACTTTTAAAATTGGGGGTGGTGATGACAAATATTTTTTTATAGTTTTATAAGAAATCCCTGAGAATATTATTTCAGTAGGAAAAAAAACAATTTTGCAGTATGAGATCAAAAAATCTTGAAGTTTACAAAAGTAATTTAAAACTCAAAAAATAATTTTTGTTGATAGTTGGTGCTTGTGTAATTTAATAAAACACATTCATTCTTTTCTGTCCAATTTCAAAAGGAAAAAATTTACAATTAACATTTATTTTTGAAAAAATCATAATTTTTCAGTTCAATTTTTAAATTTTTCTGGTTGTTTACAGAAGAAACCTTTTATTTATTATTAAATAAAAAAGATGTGTTTTAAGAATTGAAAAATGTAAACTTTGATAACATTTTTGTATCAAATATTTTTAAAAGCCTTTTTATTATTTTGATAACTGTTAGATGATTTTGTGTATGGAACATCAAATAGGGAATAATTCAACATTCCAAGAGATAGTGTCCTGATAAAAGTACCCAGTCTTCTGTGCTATGGACAGGTTAATAGGTGTAAATAGGTTTGCCTATTGTCTGCCCCATACCCCTTCCCTGTTTATCCCTTGTTTCCTGTTTAGGATGAAATTTACCAGTTACTTTCTTCAATGGCCTTAATAATTTAACTGTCTTATCCTGTTGTTGATCTGACTGATCAATGGCTATGACTTTTCATTTTAAGGATGCTGGGTTGGCAGTTTTCTTGTTGCTGCACTCCAACTAACAAGGTGCCCAAACTCTTCTGTAGTGCTTAGAGAAGCTGCTCTGGTCAACGGTCGCATTAAATATCTGGGTATTTGCAGTTTCATGTCACACATAGATAGGTATCCCTACATTTACTTTGAGTGGGTAACCCTGAGGCTACAATATGTTTTAGTCTTAGCCACCTTCTGGCCAGATTGTATTGCTATAGTAGTATTTAGAAACTTCAGCTTCAAACCGCGTCCTGGGTACGACGTTAAACTGCATCCAACAGCAAGGCCTCTGATCAAGAGGTTTTGAGGAAGCGTGGAACCACCTCTTAATTGCTGGTGTTCCCAGGTCCACCCAGACCCGGGGTGGTAGCACCTGTTGGGGTCCCAGCTATGGGCAAATAGTGAACTTCCATGTTTTTACCATGTCCTGGGTATGACGACAAGCTACATCCGCGTCCGGGGTATGACGACAAACATACATCCGCATATTCGAACTTTATTTGAGTAGCTAAGCAATTAAATTTTATCAACAAAATAATTGCTTTTTTATAAAGATCACAAAAGACCAGAATGAAAATGAAAAAATATTATTACCAGCTCTACGTTTTTGAAAAATATTATTACCAGCTCTACGTTTTTGAAAAATATTATTACCAGCTCTACATTTTTGGAAAAATATTATTACCAGCTCTACGTTTTTGGAAAAATATTATTACCAGCTATACGTTTTTGAAAAACCAGAATGAAAATGAAAAAATATTATTACCAGCTCTAGGTTTTTGAAAAATATTATTACCAGCTCTACATTTTTGAAAAATATTGCCAGCTCTACATTTTTGAAAAATATTATTACCAGCTCTATGTTTTTGAAAAATATTATTACCAGCTCTACGTTTTTGGAAAACATTATTACCAGCTCTACGTTTTTGGAAAAAACATTATTACCAGCTCTACGTTTTTGGAAAAAACATTATTACCAGCTCTACGTTTTTGGAAAAAACATTATTACCAGCTCTACGTTTTTGGAAAAAAATTATTACCAGATATACGTTTTTGAAAAATAATATTACCAACTATACTGTTTGGAAAAAAAACTTTTTCAGCATTGAATGGCCCAACGAAGGTCGATATGCTGGTTAAATAATCAATCAATCAGCTTCAAACCATGTTTTCCTAATCAATTGAATATGATTTGTAAATGGTGGAGATGCTTTTCTGTGTCTCTAGAAAACACCAAAATATCATCAATATAGTCATTGAGTGCACTCACCATAATGGAAATGAGCTGCTGGAAAATACCAGAGGCATGTCCCTGAATTGATATAGCCCTATGTGACATGCAAACAATGTCTTTTCCCTATCAGCCTTATACACCATCACTTGCTAATACCCTGCCCTCTAATTGAGAGTGGAAAAACAAGTGGCTACCCATAGATAATCTCTTGAAGTCTAGAAGGAGATATGTAAGTAAGGAGTGTCACAAGATTTTGATTGAGCAGCAACATAATCTTTCTGCCAGCAAAAAATAGAATATGTAGAGCTATAAAGAAGAGAAATCGGAGGGTTAACAAGGAAAACCAGGGAAGTAAGCTTAACTGTACGAAACCTAGTGTTCTATAAGGCACATGTGAGGCTTGGTAAATTGGGCCCAAGGTGGAGGCTTTACTATTGGAGAATGGCACTAACAGGACCAATTTAATTTGTGATATGGGATCAAATAACTGGTAAAATTAAAAAGGCCCATGATAATGATCTGAAACTGGATGAAATTGAGGAATGGAAGATCCTTGTAGCAGAAATGACTAGATTAGAGCAGTTTGGCGAATGACTTTGGCCAAGCCAAAGGCTGAATCAAAAGAGGACAGTCCTGATACAGAGGTAGAGTTGAAATGGTTAGTAGTCAATGATGCAATGAGAAACAACTCTGACCCTGAAGATACAGAAGAATGGGAGGATGATGATATTTCCCTGACTGAATTGAAGAGAAAACTGGAGCTGCAATCAGAATGCAAAGGAGGAAAAAGAGGTTGAGAAGTGCTGAGGTGTAGATAGGTTTTGGGCTTGTTTAGCTGATTTCTTTATTGTCTTTGCAGAATGCCTCATTGGAGAATGCTAATATTCCTTCTGATGTTGATGTCAGCTACAGTGCTGAAACATACATGGAACACAATTTTCAAGACAAATGAAGTGACTGTTATAAGATCCAAATGGATGATAACCTTTGTAACTGATTTAAATTATTAGATATTATATTATTCCTACCTTTACTGAATGAGAAAGCATGTTCAAAGTGTTTAAGATAATCAACTTGTCCATTCCTTATCCCATGGAAAGGGTCATTAGATATAAGTTATATAAATTGGAAAAAGTAGATTTATGATGCTGACACCTGAAGAAGCTAAGTCATACAGAATATATTAGGAGCTTGTCCATCAAGAAGTCCAATCTTTGTAAACAGTGGCCATAAATTGTTATTTACATTATTCAGACTGTTATCCTCGTCTTCATTGCCATATTACCAATGTTTCGGCCATTGTACACTCTGACCTTTTTCAGGTGATTGGAATCTCCATACCTGGTCAGCTACACCTGATTTTTCTATTTCCCCTCGTGTTACTGCTTTATGATGTTCTTGCAGTCTTATCTTAAGGGGGCGGCCTGTTTCTCCTTTATATTTCTTACCACAGCTGCATGGGATGGTGCACACACAGTCCTTAGTCATGTTCTCCTCTATGGAGTCGGGGGGGTGCTTACTTGGAAAGGATGTCTGCAAAGTGTTGAACCACTTTTGAAGATTGTCCTGATGTTATATGGACCACAGATCTTTTGTATTTTCTCCAATAATCCCTTCACATAAGGTAAGCAGACTGTTTTCTGAGTGTTGTACCCTTCTATCCCAGTTTGTTGGAACTACTGATAGTTGTTACATTGTAGGGTACTGCATATACTGACCATTTCTTGTTCATATGTCTCTGGGTTGCCACTTATGACTCTTGCTCAATGTTGTAAGCAACAAACAATCCCTTTCTTTACACTGTATGGGTAGTGGGACTTGAAGTTAAGGTATTGTCCAGTGAATATAGGCTTGCTGGAGTGTAAAAGTCAAAACATTGTGAATATGGCAATGAAGATGTGGATAACAGTCTGAATAATGTAAGTAATCATAATACCTAAACTCGGATGTAGACAGCCATAAATTGTGTGTATTAGGATTGTTTAAGGGAGTTGTTGAGGCAATTAAGGAGGACAGTCAGATAGAAGTATTTAGACATTATCTGTCTTATCAAACAGGGAAGAACTTTGATACTAAAGATTTCAGCCACTAATTGGGCTGAGTTATTGAAACCATAATTAAAGAATTCCTTAAGATTAAGGCCCATGGTAACTCAAAGTTGTTGGAAGCTGTAGAAAAAGTAAGCTTGAACCAACTAATTGGTAGACTGAGAGCAGTGACCAAGACAGGACTGCCCTGGAGTAGTTTTGGAATCAATATGGTGACTTGATCATCTCTGTTGTGTGTCATCATGATAATACTTCTATTGATCTTATTTGTGCCCATGTATAACTTGAAGTAAAGAAGAAATGAAACCCTTGTAGGAGAATCCATGATGACATATGCTGATGGGAGGAGGGAACAGACAAGCGTGATAGATTGATGTAGGCAAGGAATTTATGGTGGAACTACTTATTGAAATGACAGCAGATTTATAGATTTAGCACCAAGGAATATGCTAAAGATGTTGACATGGCAATATGCATGACATGAAAAAAAAAATACAATATGTGTCACACATATCTTCAGACATACATATTCATGTTAGCCCATACACACATGTACTTGTATATGCATGCCTGTACATTTTTTTTCAGGTCCATTTCTTTGATTGGACTGATAATGGATAGTTAAAACACCTTTCACTAATAGATTGAGTGTATTAATGATAAAATCATATTACACTAAAAGGTGAGGAAGGTAATATAACAAGGTAGTGACCTTGATGGTGTCATAATAGTGCATAAAACATTATTTATTGACTTGAGGTATTGAGAGCCAAGAATGCTAAGTGAATGAATAAAAATTCCAAGTGGAAAAAGTCATAGCAGACTTGTTAACCAGATTGAAACCAGATAGGTAAAAGTTTGGTTTTAAAATATTAACCAGAACCTATAAAATGCTTAGGAAAATGGCATTGGTGGAATTTGAACCCAAAATAAACCTAGTAAAATTTAGTAAATTCTGTACAACTGAGAAAGTTGTAGTGACAAGATTAATCCCAACAAATTTGGAAAAAGCAGACTTACATTGAAATCTTACTAAACACTCCTGAGTACTTTAGAAGTATGGGTTACATGAAGTTATTGATTTAGGAATAATATCCATCAATATCATTCACAGGGTGGAAGTATATATAAACCAAAGTATGCGATAAGATAGTTACTTGATAAAGGATCTAACAGGAATGTGTGTATGTTTGAGCAGAAGTTCACACAGTGAGTCACCCAGAGTTGTGCATGGATTTTCAAGTGAGTTGGTAGTAAGTCTGCCAGAGTGTTCACCTAATCACATAGGGATTTCTGAGTGAGATGGCTCAAAGTTTGCATAACTTCTCAATACAAGAGAGCTTTGTTACTCTATTTTTTTTCTTCTTTTCTCAGACCAAAAGAAATACTAAATTACAAACACATTTGTGCAATATAGCAATTATCCCTTTTTTGATACCTGTTAATTTTAAAATTCAACCAAGAGGGATTGTGGCTTTTTTGGATAGAGCCATGCTTTTAAATTGTCGGTGATTGTTACACTGGCATTTATTTTGCTTCTTTGCTTATAATCTGTTCACCTTTCAAGTAAGCTTCCAGGAAACAAAAAAAAAATCACTGCTCTCTGAATTGTACAAAATGTTTCAAGAGGCATGTTTCAGTGGATACACAACAAATTAACACTAGATAATTTTATTTGGGGAGCAGAGGCAGGTGGAAATCTCAAACCAACAAAGACACCTCTACCTGAAACATGTACTCTTTACTCAATATTTGATGCTAACAACAATAAAAGGTGAAAATTGCTACCATCACTAGAAAGAATATGTGTATATTGGGCACCGCAACCAAATGGATGGGCATATTTTTCATTGTGACCAAGCTGATGGGTATATTTGGTGCTGTGATCAACTAGAGGTGGATAGAGGATCAATGATAAATTGACCATAAGAATATTTTTAAAATGTCTTAAAACCTTAATGAAATGCATAAAATTATTATTTTTTTTATAGATTAGCTTTAGGCTCTTATCTTTCAGATAGAACTAAAATTTTACTGAAAAGAGAGACCTTTAATAATCAGTGTTTTTAAAGGTTTTTTTCTTTTCTTTTTTTTTTTGTCAAATTTTGGTAGTAACGTAGTAGTGTTGATGTGCTCTTTTAGAGGTATCTAAAAGAGCACATCAACACTACTAAATTGTAATTGATACTGTTTGGCATCATAAACAGAAAAGTTGTTTCTGATGTACTCAGCACTTATATATATTTCATAAATTTTAGTAAATTCTGTGATTGTTGTAGGCAAGATATGTGACATCATGCTCGAAAACGCCCACACATTGCATGTGTATGGTGTTGCAGAGTAGTTGGAGGAAGGGAGAATTGGCAGAGTGTGCCTACGCATATGTAAAACTCTCCCATTCAACCAATCGGCTGCTTCATCATGGTCTATAAAATGTGTCTGAAGGCTTTGGCAGTTGGAGCCAAGGGAGTCGACGAGGACACTTATCGACGACTGCCCTGTTCCAGTGGGTCCTTTTTGGCGTGACGGCTACAAATTCTGTCATTTAGATCATGACAATTTGTAGCATTTTCAATTGGGATTTATTCTCAGATGCACAGCATTTCATTTTAATATGTCAGTTTGCCAATTTGCTTTGATAAAGAATATACATAACTTTTACAATAAAAAACTGGAGACCTAGCCATTTTGCTTGTGTTCATTTTTTTTTTCTCTAATATTATACAATGAAACCTGTCATCAATTTCTCTTCATTGAATCATGTTACATTTGTTTGTAGAGATGATCAAATGTAATCTATGAGAAGGAAGATTTAAGAAATATAATATCTATTAACCTAAGAAATTCTTGTACAGTTATATAGCCAGAATTAATAGAACTGAGAATTTTCTCAAATTTCATTTAAGCAGTCACTTGAAGCGTTATTACATTGACCAAGAAAAATTTATGGTATTATGACATTCACTTTCATCATGTGACATTCAGAATTTTAAAAGAAATTTAAACTGAAACAGATTTAGCTTCTTTTTTTTTTTTTTTTTTTTTTTTTAAGGATTAAAACACTTCAAGATATTAATACAGAATGCAAAGTTAATTGACAATTACCGCCCACTATTTTATGATGTACCAGGAAAGCTTTTCTAAGTTGGAAATGTATTCATACCTTATTCTAGAGATTCCTGGTTAGTCTGTTGCATTCACTTTTGTGCAAATACTTTTGGGAAAGAGGCATGAATTCATTTCTTCTAATCCACCAGCAAAGCAGACTAGGCTTTCTAGCCTAGGGTGGCAATCAATTTAAAAGGAAAGTTCTATATTCCAAATCATGAAGATGACAAGAAACTTGTGATGAATGTGCATAAGTACAGGCACAAGAGGGGCCTCAGATCACATGTGGACATGTTTGTCAACATCAGTTACATCTGGGTTTTTCCTGTTAGCAGCAGCATATCTAGATACGGGCCTCTTTGCAACTAGCCAAGATCCAGGTCTTTGTAAGATGCCTCATGCCAATAAAAGCAGGGGAAACACAAGCAGTCAGCACTTGTCAAGACACAGTATCTTGAGAAATCAGGCCTGTGAACATTTTTCCTCGTCAAGTTGCTGTGGTTTCTGAGGCAGCATTATTTTTGTTAATTCAAATCTCTTTTCCTCCCTCTCTTGGTTAGATGTTTTCTCCCCAATCTCAACAGGCTCTTTGCTTACATTATCTTTTATTTACTATATTTCCCAATAATGAATTCTATTCACAGATAATAAAATAAAAATATCCGAAGAGTCAGGTCACCTACATCCTAGAGAAATGGCAATTTTAAAAAATATTCTAGAGCTAATTTGATTATACAATTTTTACATGTTTATAGAATTAAATATAAAACTTCCATAGTATTTGCAGTTTTATTTTGTGAACATGATTTTCTAAAGGATGAAAAAATGTAATTTGTTTATTTCTATTTTGTTCTTGAATAATTAAAGTTTACTATTCTATAGAAGAAGTTTGTATTGTCTGACAGAATCAAGTGCCATGAAGTCTGTGCTCAACTGATTCAGTTTTGCAACACAAGAGTGAAGATTCTTTCAGTGTACCAAACTGTGTGCTATTTATTCATTTTAAATTAACTAATTTATAATCTATGTACATTGTTTGCTTAAAGAAGGAAATTGATTATTAAATCACTCCTGTTCTACCAAGACACACCATAATCTTCCAAGGATGATGTTTCAGCTTCTTACTTAGTCTTTGCAGATCCTATCCAGTTAACATACAAAATCCTTTTTTGCATCATGAGGTGAAAATACAATACAAAATAAATCAGATTTATATCATTGAATATGATTAATGTAGATTTCATTGTGCATTGATTTTTTTCATCATTGAGTTCAAATTCCTTTATTTCTTTTTATGCCTCTTGATACCTTGGGGAACATAGGGTTGCAACAACCTCTCTCCAAGGGATGCAGTTCAGGGCAATCTTCTTCAACTCAGCCTGTGTCATGCTGGATGCCTTCACTTCTGCGTCAACACTGTTTTGGTCAACCCACTTTTAGCTTCCCTTATGGATTCCAGGCAAGGGCCTGTCTGGTGACACTAGAAACAGGCTTGTAGAGTGTGTGGCTGATCCATCCCCATTTCTGCTTCTTGATGTCAATCTCAATTGGGGCTTGTCTGGTCCTGTCCTGCAGTTGGTTGTTGGCGGATGTTGATATTGAGGATGTTCCTGAGACATCAGTTGGTAAATGTCTGAAGTTTGTAAGTGTTGGTCTTGGTTACCCACCAGGTTTCTGAGCCATAAAGTAGAACCAACTTGATGTTGGTGTTGAAGATCTGGATCTTGTTGTAAAGTGAAAGGGCTGTTGATCTCCAAATTGGCCGCAGAGTGTAGAAAGCATGTCAGGCTTTGTTGATTCAGTACTTGTTGTCTTCATTTTACCTCCCCCCGCCATCTTTACTGATGATGCTTCCCAGGTAGACACGTATCAACTTCCTTGATGTCTTCTTGGTGTAATTGCACTGGGTTTTGTTTTACCCTCATGACCTCCATCTTGCCAATGTTGATTTGGAGGCCAATCTTCTCCACTTCTTCTGCAACATGACTCGTCTTCTGTGCATCTTGTTTGTGGGAGAGAAGGCTGATGTCATCAGATCTTTCAGCTGCTTCATGAAGGTCCAGTGTAAACCAGTTCTCCTACCTGCTGTGGTTTGCCACATTATCCAGTCGACCACCAGCAGGAAGATCGTCATTGACAGCAGGCATCCCTGAAGAACACCAGTTTGTACAGAGAATGGTTCCATCAGCTTCCCGTCATGGTTGACTTGACAGGTGGCATATTCATACAGTTGTTGGATGATGGTGACGAAATTTGGTGGAAAGCCATATTGCTACATCAGATGACGTCTCTGTCAACACTATCAAAAGCTTTCTGAAAGTCAATGAAGACTGAGTACACCTGCCATTCCAGGGACTGTTCGATGATGATGCACATTGTGACAATGTGGTCTGTGCATGATCTATCTTGCCAAAAGTCTGCCTGTTCTTCCCAAAGTGTCTTGTCCAATGTTATCTTCAGTCTCTCTAGGATGATTTTTGTCAGTACTTTCCCTGGAGTGGACAGCAGCATAATGCCTCTACAGTTGTTGCAGGATGGAAGGTCCCCTTTCTTTGGCAGCTTCACAAGGTGGCCTTTCTTTCACTCTTCACTCTTTCTTGCTCCCAGATCTTGTGCAGGAATGGGTGCAGCATGTCAGTTAAAATCTGGATGTCTGCTTTCAGTGCTTCAGGTTGTATACCGTCAGAGCCTGCTGCTTTGCCTGCTTTATTTCTTGAATAATACAAGTTCACAAAGTCCAAATCTCCACAACCTCCTTGCAAAAATCCCCTTTTGTAGGAAAAGTCAATTGCTTTTATAGCAGTTCAGTGGACCCTGATCAGCTTTTTGATTTGTGGAACATAGAAATGGATTAGCATATTTTTTATGCAATCCATTCCACTCAGTGACACTTGAACCACAATTGGTTAGCAGAACCTAATTTACATGAGCTCACTGACCTCATTCAGTGATGAAGCATTTTTTTTTTCCTTCTACACAAGCAGCATGTGACACGAAAGCGTTTTAGCCTCCAGGGTATGTAACCATTTTCTTCTGTAGACTCCCCACTGATTTCATGATCCTGATTGAAAATATGGCAACTGGGTGTGGGACTTTTAATTCTGGTACCTTATTATAGGGTTAAAATCTCCTCTTTTTGGGGCTCACTTTCCAATGAGTCTTACTGCACATCTAGCTCAGGTCGTGAGTCATCTCCATTAGAAGAACCATTGAATGCTCCAAATCCAAATATTTTTGCACTTTCAGAGGATGTAATTGATGTACTGTCTGTGTTATTCTCTGATGTAATGGAGCAAACAGCTGGGTGAAGATCTTTCAAGTGGCACAGCATTCTGTTAATCAAAATTGTGTGTGGGCTGCTGATGCCAGTTACACACTCCATCTGATATTTTGAAGTACATCAATTGTGTTGGTTTTTTACCCAACACAGTCTCCTATTTTGTACAGCATGTGTTCTTTTCAATGTTGTGGCAGAAGAGTTGAATAAATTCCTTTCATTCTGACTTGATGGATCATGTTAGCAGATGCAGGTGATGTTGCCTTTTGATGTGACATTATACCAATAGACTGCCTCCATGTTCAAGCATTGCCTCCTGGCATTGATTCTCTTAATACTACAATGACTTCTCTCAATTATACCATTGCCTGTAAAAACGTATGTACATCAAAGGCAGAGTTGGACATCCCACTTCGCTAAGAAGTCTTTGCCCACCTGTCTACAAAACATGGTATTTTTCTGTGAGTAATTCTTCTGGTGGACCTCTAAATGATTGATGATGCCTGTAGAATTCTGTTGATGCCGGGGTCACCAAGTTGCAAATCAGCTAGGGCCACAATCAATGTCAAGTAGTGTCTTCCATTATAGTGGGTAATGTCCATTCGCAATCATTTTTATGTGTCAAGCACACTCAGCATGACCCATAGCCAACCATATTTGGGCTGGATCGATTGGTTGATATTTCTAGCATTCTCTACTACCTTAATATCTGCCTTTGAAGCTAGGAGATGAATCCACTTTACAAAATACAATGTGCATTGTATACCAGGATGCCCACTTTGGCAGTGTACATTCCTTATTATGTCAGAATCAGGTGCTTGTAGCCATTTTTGTTGAACACTCGTCATTCTGTCTGCCAGGTTCTGGTCTGATCTAACCAATGTCACATCTACAGACAGCTCATACTCCTTCACTAACTCATCTCATTTGCAGCTTTAGTGTGTACTCTGCATGGCAGACCCCCAACAATGAAAACACACAGAATTCATGAACAGATACATTTTGGTTGTGCCTCACTGGAGTGCTATGTTGACTCCTTTCAGCATGGCATCAAGCTCTGCCAAGTTATGTTGCACGTCATTCACTGGATTGCAGTCAGCATGTAACGTTGACAACAGCTCCCCAGATTTCCAGTGAGACCCTTGTGGCAAAGGAGTTCACATCTTTCTATACAGGGTCATTGTGACGTATTATGACTATGAGTTCTCTGATTGTTTTTTTTTGGGGGGGGGGTCATTTATCTCATCATCCTAACCTGACATCGTGACTGCTGTTGGTTCGCGTGATAAAAGCTATTGCAACTCTAAGCCAACCACAAACAGGAAGTTGTTCCACCAGTTTCCCACACAGTGAAAATGCAATGTGTTATCAGCTCTGGTATTTTCCAGAATGTCATTTTTACATTGCTTGGACTATCATGCCATATTTATCACAACGTTTCAGCCGTTATATGCTCCAGCCTTCTTCAGGTGGTTGGAATGTCGAACTGAACCCTTTATTTCACTCACTGGAGTAGACTGTTCTAGTTGCATGTGCCATGTCTAATGGATGTCAGTTATCAGTTATCTCCTGTTAATTCCCCTCTCCAAGTTCTCCACCACTGTAACCAGGTATTGAACTCGCACTCTTTGGGTCCTGCCACTAACACCTTTATTCACTGTGCCATATGTCCTTGAGGACATCTGTATATGAATTTCTGGGTATTATAAACCTAATGTCTTCAGCAACCATTTTTTACCAGTGTTCATATCGCAATTTTTGCTCTTTATCATTTTATGTTTTTTACTCATATTGCAATTTTCATTGTTATTATTGCTTTTCTC
This sequence comes from Acanthosepion esculentum, assembly GCA_964036315.1. Classification (NCBI taxonomy): domain Eukaryota; kingdom Metazoa; phylum Mollusca; class Cephalopoda; order Sepiida; family Sepiidae; genus Acanthosepion; species Acanthosepion esculentum. The sequence continues at coordinate 67,181,146 of OZ038497.1, forward strand.
TGGCATTCCTTATTACTTGTTCCCATATTGTATTCATTCCTATGCTTGGTCAGCTCAGGAGATTTTTGTGGCCTAGCATATGTGATGATTCCTTAAGTTTATGAATTTTCGAATGATGTTCGATGTCTATGATTTCAACCTGGTCCCATAGAGGGCGGTGATTTCCCTTTTCTCTCCATATGTGGTCAGCCATGACTGATTTTTCCACTTCCCCTTGTATTACAGCTTCTTGGTGTTTTTGAAGTCTTACCTTAAGGGGGCAGCCTGTCTCCTCTTTATATTTCTTTCCGCAGCTGCATGGGATGGAGTACACACAGTCTTTAGTCACGTTCTCCTCTATGGGGAGGTCTTACTTGGGAGAGGTATCTGCAAAGTGTCGTTCAGCTTTTGAAGGTTGTCCTGATGTTATATGGACTGCAGATCCTTTGTATTTTCTCTGATAACCTCTTCACATAAGGCAGGCAGACTGTTTTCTGAGTGTTGTTGCACTCCTCTTGTACCCACCTATCCCATTTTATTGGGGCTGCTCCAGGACCCAAAGAGTGTGAGTTCAATACCTGGTTAAGGCAGTGGAGAACTTGGAGAGGGGAATTAACAGGAGATAACTGATAACTGACATCCATTAGACATGGCACATAGAACTAGAACAGTCTACTCCAACAAGTGAACAAGTTTGACATTCCAACAACCTGAAGAAGGCCTGAGTGTACAATGGACAAAACATTGTGATAAATATGGTAACAAAGATAGTCCAAGCAATGTAAATAGTGTACATAATGCCTCATCTTGGAAATATAGACAAATACTTTCATTGATATATATGTCGTCTATGTAGGCTGATGTCACTTGTCGAACGGAGTCATTTTCTGATAATGCTGCATCCACAATGGATTTCATTATTACTGGCACAATGTTTAGTCTGAAACCCATTTGGTTTAAACAATACCTGCACCTTTTGAATGTCATGGTCTGAAATGGCCATAGCAATTTGTGTATGCATACTTGTAAGTAAGCCTTCCACAGGTCAAGGGTAGAAACATTAGACTTTCTTTGCTGCCACTCTCTTACCTTCTGCACACACATCAGCATCAGCTCTGTGAGCATCAACATACTCATTCATCTCACAGCAGTCCAACACCGGACACATGTTCTCTTGCACCACTGACATCAATGGGACTAGGCCTCTAAGGGAGACCTATTTCTTTTTTTCATCCATTCTCTAGCCATGTCTGCAACTCTCATTCATATTTTTGTCTTGCTTGGACAAAACATACTCAGGTACTGTATTTTTCAGTTAATCTGGTGGATGACTATTTGTCCATTTCCAGGTTGCAGTCTAGATTTTTGTGTTTTTGTCAAGTTCAGTGCTAAAGTCTGGTTCATCAGTTATAAGGGCTGCACATATCAGCAACTTCCATTGCGAGAATACAACCATACCTGAGCTGATTATTTGAATTCCATCTATCTGATAAATTCCATACTTAGGATAAGTTCAAATACCAGCAGTATTGTCCACTACTAGGACTGTGAATTTAACTGGATTAAGGTCATCTATTTTAAGCTCTCTGATACCAAATCCTTGACTCTTAAAGACCTCTCCATTGGCTGTCAGTACATTCATGAGTTTTGGTCTAAGCAACACAATTTGAGTTATTCATAAAAGAACAGGAACCACCTGAATCCACCAATACTAAACATGGCCTCATCTATAAGCATCTGTATCACTGGAAGCACCTCATTTATTTCTTTTATGGAGAGAGACTGGTGCTGATATATTGTCCCCTTGTCCATTCCCTGAACACTGCGCAGCAATATGACTTAGTCCTTGGCATATAAAACACCTGTTGACAGGCCTTTCGTGAACAACTAGCACTCCTCCCTGCAGGTCTATACAGGAAATCCTTGGCATAATGATTATGTCCAGAGCACCTGTAGCAGCTGATGGTAGAACACTTAGTGAAGGGAGCATCCATTTCAGTTGGAAGTGTGGCTGTCATGGCTGGTTCTTCAGCTGTCATCTTTCATAACCACACAGGTCCTATCCAGTAGTTGGCTTACATACATCCCGTCCATTCTTAAAGGTGTATGCAGTGTTTGTTTCACATGATTTGGCAGTCCTGCCACAAAAACACATGTCAGACCCTGCTCTGATATTCCCCCCAAACAGTGAAGCAAGCTTTGATAATTCTGCAAGGTATACATCGACTGACTCTCCAGAATGTAGATGATAAGCAATAAACTGTTTGTCAGCCATGAATTTGTTGAAAAGGTAGCTCTTAGTGCTCTATTTATTTCTGTGACATCTGACTTTTCCTCCTTGCTAAGCTGTTGATATATGGCAAATGCACTGCTGCTCAAATGCTGTGGAAGAACGTGTTCCAGTCTTTTCATTCTGCACATTCTGCAAAGAAGGTCTCGCGTGTTTTTAGCCAATCAAGTACAATTGGACTCGTAGCTGTACCATCAAATCAGTTTCAGGTCAAACATTTTGTCTGCCATATCTTAAATGCTGAAATAGCTTGTGGGCCACAAAGTCCAAATCTCCATGTGCATACATGTAGCCTCCTTGCAAAAATCCCCTTTTGTAGGAAAAGTCAGTTGCTTTTATAGAAGTTTGGTGAAACCTCCTTTCAAGGATTGTGGAGCATTGAAATAAATTAGCATATTTTTCTCTGCAATCCATTCCACTCAGTGAGACTTGACCCATGATTGGTTAGCAGAAGCTAATTTACATGAGCTCACTGACCTCATACAGTGATGAAGCATTTTTCTTTCTTTTTTTCTTCTGCAAAAGCAGCATGCAACACAAAAGCACTTTAGTCAATTTTCTTCTGTACTATGGAAGAAAATGTTTGATGGTTATTTTTGGGTGATTACTAAGCTCCTTAGAGGCAATTTATAGTTGTTAGTTTTTGTGAAAAGTTTTTACTTCTGTATTGCCTATCCTTAACTGCCTCAGCCTTGAGTAAGTGCCTAAATTCTGGTGTGGTTGTTATAAGTTGTTCGTTTGAAGTCTCTCGATGCTTTGATATAGCGTCTCGATTTCAGTTTTTTTAAATAGCCAGTTGTACTTATGGTATATATGGCAACTGGGTCCCAGGTTAAGCAATTCTTTTTGATACTTAGTCAGTTCATAGTTGGAAATATTAATAAATTTATCCATTTTATTAGAAAGAGTGATAGATCCTTTGTAAAGTGCGATCAGTTTTTTAAATTTCTTGCAATAGAGCTGCAGCAATATGGGTCAGACTTTGTCTGACATGACCTTCTGGGGAGAGTCACTTCACAAAACAATCTAGTGGCTGCACCTTTCATTGGAATAGAAGAGCAGAAGCAGTTAAAGTCTATCTAGCCTTAAAATTGACAAAAGAATTGAGAAAGTTCCCATGTTGACTCAGGAAAATTGATACATCAGTAGTAGGAGATCAAACTCTAAAAGTTTATTTTTCACATTACACCATTTGATCCATTAGAATGCTCCAAGGATTATTTTCTTAACTAGTTGAAGAACACTATATTAAACAACAATCTATACACATAGATCTATATCTGGAATGATATAGATCTATGTGTATAGATTGTTCTTTAATATGGCAAAAACATTCCCAAATTAACTTAAAAGTTATTTTGCAGCTGTATTATAACAACAATACTTGCTAGTTCAACTAAAATGTTGGAGGCAAATTTACTGGCTTAAATTATGAAAATAAAAAATAGAAAAAGAAAGCATATTGGCAATAATGAGTACATCAAAATTTTCATGAAAATTAAGCAGATACATTTTTATTTTATCCCAGACAGGGGGAAGACTTATTAGGTTTACAGTGTTTGCCAAAATGTTTTAATTGTATATATTCACAGCATCATTATCAAGTTTTATATGATCTTATCTTTCAGATAAATTGTGCATTCTATCATAAAAGGTTTTGGTTCAATGAACTTTTTAATAACTTAAATTTATTCAAACTGTTTATGAGATAAAGATTATTGCATAGACAGAAAATTGATGTCTGGAAAATATACCACATGTAGAAGAACTTGTCATTCAGGCTCTATGATATCACATTCGTAACATGGATAGGCATTGCCATACAAAAAAATTTACTTGTTGATTTCTTTTGACTAAAAAAAAAAAAAGGTGGGAAGGCTTTTTGTTCCAGTGTCTCATTTAGAAGAGCCACTTGCACATAGAAGTAAAGTTTGTCCAGATTCGGATGACCTAAAGAATTCCCAATTACTCTAGTAGATTTAATTTGAAATATTGATTATCCACAAATTTAAAGATTTTGTGACTATTGTTGTCCACCAGTCGTGAATAATAATTTTTTGATGAAGTTTGAATCTTAAACATAATTTTTAATGTTAGTTACCAAGAGATAAATTATTGCTCTTGTTAACTGCAACAAATGTATCTTATGAAAACAAGAGACTAATTCACGTTAGCTGTGCGGCTATGACTGGTGAAAATATAAAACTAACATTTTGATAATTCAGATGCTTCTGCAGCTGATAATGTTCCATTAGAGCATTTTATTTTATTTTATATTTTTTGTAGATAAAACAGCACTTCAAACAAGAAATTGGCATCATCATAGTAAATTTTATTCAAAGTGAGAACAAGGTGGCACCAAATTGGACAGAATAACAAAAAATCCATTGGCATCTAAAACAATAAATGCCAAATTCTTAGTCTTTTCTGTAGTACAAGACATTTTTAGATTGACCATAAGTTTATAAGCAATGCATTACTAATTTGAATTAGTATTTCAGAAACCTCAATCATTGTTAGAAAAAATTGAGTGGATGTAACATAAGAGAAATGGTGTCAGTGAGAGGTCAGTATTTTGTATAGTTGGCAGAATCATTAAAAAAGAAAAAGATGCTTCTACAGTTAAATTATTAGAAATAATTGAAACATGAATAAATAATTTTATTGATATTCAGAATTGCACTGAATATAAGAGTGAGTACTTTTAGATAAGCAAGTCTGAAAACTTTGCATAAGTGCTTCTAACAAAACTAGAAAACTCGTATTAGGAGTAATGGTAAGAGTGAAAAAAATCTGAAATGTCAACTTTGAATGTATCTTAAAATACTTTTGCAATGGTTAAAATTTTAAAATTATTTCCTAAAAATATGATCACTATACATTTTGGTAAAGTAGAAAATATGACATGGTTATCCTTTCAAAATAGAGACTTATACTATGAATATTCATGGGAAATAGGTGACAATCTTAACATTTTTGTGTGCATTAGACAGGATTGTCTGCTTTGTTTGAAAACTATATATATCATAAACTCTTCACTCTTAAACATATGCATTTAAATGTATGTGTTATTATTAAGTTCAAATGGGCTGCCATAAGCAGATCACCTTTTCTGAAGTAATTTGGGTGTGTTTTGAGGTTTGTTTGCTAATATTAAATCTGATTACTCACTGTTATTTCACATTAGCCCAACTTTTCAGAAACTACCAGGCCTGAGCAAATTACTATGTTTACCTCTTCACATTCCTTACTGTAATAGTAATCTCTCTTGTTAACACACATTAAAAGAGAGAGCAATTTAACAGTGACATTTACAGCAACATAAAATTATTAACTTTATTTTGTTGGTTAATTTTAATAAAATATAATAAAGTTCCTATAAACAGATTGTAAATATGAATAACTTTGGCACCAGTTTTTCTTACCAAAGGTAGAACAGGGATGTTTAATTTTATAATGATAAAGAAACCAGAAAGTATATTTTAAGTACAGAAAATTAAAACTATTAAATCAAATAAATAGAAAGCATTCCATTGATGAATAATTATTTAAAGTTAAATTCTTTATTTTTATTTATATATATATGTATGTTGAAATATACTTTCTTAATGAAAACTTATTTAATAAAGTATTTTGTTTCTAGATGTCTATATATGTTATTTTAATTTAATTGTATTTATTCTTACAAGCATATAAATGTTAACATATCTTTGATGCTTCATATGAAAGACACTGATATTTTAGTTGTAGAAATTATATTTCAATTAATGTTGAATATGTTTGCATGACAGTATATTTTATTGGTTAATTTATTTGAAATTTTTTATTGGATTGTATTTCTGAGAATGTTTCAGAATCTTTCGATACAGAAAATTAAATGTTTATGCTGTGTAAAGTATATTTGAACATTTTAATAAATGTATGTAATATGAAAGTGAGCAAAATCTGGTGTACGAGATACATTCAAACAGTATCTGACTTTATTTTTTCCAGTCATACATGGATGGGAGGTGACACTACCCTATCTGCACATGTGAAAATTTTCACACCAGTAGGCCATGTCGGTTCCCATCTGTTATGTCTAGAGTACAGACATGTAGTAAGTGCTAATTGGATTTTCGTTTCCACACAAGATGACTGAACACATTGCGCAGAGATATGCATCAAGTTTTGCCAAAAGCGTGATGATACTTAAGCTCAAACCATCAAGAAGATTAAGCAGTCCTTTGGTGATGATGCCATGAGCAAAAATCAGATCAAGGAGTGGTACAACTGCTTCAAACATAGCCGTACCTCAGTGGAGAGTGAGGTGCATTCAGGCAGGCCATCCATAAGCCAAAATGAGGAGCCAATTGAAAATGCTCAGCAAATAGAAGAATGTCATGTAACAATCCAGGAAATTGTGAGAATAAGCACTGGATCAGTTCATTCCATTTCAATGAAGGATTTGTGCATACAGATAGTGTCAGCAAAATTCACTCACTCCTTCCATCCACGTAATCCAAACTTTCCAGGGCAAGAATCAAACACCACTTGTTCAACAGGCTCCCTACTCTCTTGACTTGTCAACATATGGCTCTTGCCCAATCTGAAAACCATGCTGAAAGGGAAACTATTTGAGTTGTAAAAAGAAATTGAGAAAAGCAATGACAGATCTCCATAGCATTCCAGAAAAGGCATTCAAAAGATGTTACCAGCAGTGGCAGAATTGCTAAAAATGTGTGAACTTCCAATGGGAATATTTTGAAGGTGATTAAATAAAATTTGTGAAATGTGCAAAATTGTTTTGTTTTTGAGTATAGTTTTAGACAATATGAGTATATATCATGTTTCTTATGATTTGATTAATAATACTATGTGATACTTGTATATGCTATCTTGGAATGTATGAATATGCCTAGGCCTTCAAATCTCAGAATTGTTTAAAAATGATCACTGTTTAATGCTTAGAACTTGTGACTCCCTTTCAAAACTCATGATGCTACTTGTGCAGAAAACTAAAATCTACAATTTTTATACTACTTTTTCATAATTCTATCTTTATCTTTTTCAGTAAAGAAATCTTTCCTCAAGCTGTCTTCCAAAGAATTTAATTTTTTCATTAAAGGAATTCTCTAAAGACTGGAAAAAATAGTAATCCAATGTATTCTGGTGAATAAATGAAAAGCTTTCAGTCAAGTTATGTCAGTTTTAAGCTGGTAAAATAAACATAAAAATAAAATATTCTGCTCTTTCTGTAGCAATTTCATCCATTGGCACCTTCAGTATGTCTTATTGGAAGTAGTATTTGTTTGAATTTGCCAGTTGCTTTTCTGGAAGAAGGCTATTAAAGACCTTTCACATCCAACTCTATACACAGTAATTTTTGTGTGAATACCAGCTTTTGATATGGTTAGCTGTGGTTAATTTTACCCATTCTCCATTGTTGTCAACTTTTCATTGTCTATCACAGTTTTTTTAGAAACCGAATATAGGTAGTGAATCACACAGAGAAATACAGTACAGTACCTTGTTTGTTTTTTTTTCTTGGCTCTTGTGGCATTTCTAGAAGTGACACATCAAAACAACTAAGATAACCAAGCCAATATAAATGATTTAGACACTTAATTTGGATATTTTGAGTATGTTTATATTGTGTTAACCTTAAAGAGTTGCTCCCTTTGGAGATTCTCTTATCTAGGAAGGAACAATCTTATCCAGAAGTGCCAAACAGCCATCTTTCACTGGCAACCCATGTGAAGAATGAAGCATTTTGAATAACTCATTCTCTCTCCATCACTTGTCAGAGTTTCTTAATTAAAATTTACATTGGTAACAGAGTACAGTAATCAACATAATGGCTCTTTTATTCCTCAGCCTATTTTAAATACAGATGAATAAAATAATCGGAAGAAAGAAATGCAATTTTATAAACTTGACAAACCACACTGTGCACCCATTGTATTTTTATCCCTGGAAGGAAAAGCCAGAGAGGCGATATTTGAACTGGACATTAACACCTTACATGCTGATGATGGAATGGATAAACTATATGACAAGTTCGATAAGCTCTTTTTAGAGGATGCTAACCAGTCTACTTTTACAAAATGTCTTTCAAGTTATACCAATGACATCTCCAAAAACATAACAATTTCATATCGCAATAAAAAAATTTTTTCAGTACCTTGTGACATGAAAGCCACTGAACTTCTGTGTAGAATGGGACATTTGTGAACTGATTATTCACATCTTCCAATAACCTGCTAAACTGATGGTGATGCAGAGCACAACCTCTGATATAGTTCAGTTTTTGTGACAAAACTCAACACATGATCTAATTTTAAAATCTTAGAACATAAGTTTCGTTTGATGAATTATACAGTGAAAATGCTTGAATGTTGAATCTGGATATGTTTTCTATTTTTTTGTACCTTTTGGCAGCAACATGATTATGTCTCCCAACCATATTGGCAGCACCATCAGTAAATAAACACAAGTTTACTAAAATCAAGGCCATACTCATGGAGAAGCTGTTCAGCTTTCTCAAAAATGTCCTGGCTTGTTGGCTTGCATTGGGATCAGTTCTATTAGTTCTTCATAAATTTGATATTCATTGTCACAAGCCTTGATGAAAATGGTGAGCTGTGCTATTCCAGCTATGTCAACAGTCTCATCCAGAGCAGTAGAAAAATGTTCAAAACTTGATGATAAAGTCTTCAACTGTCGATTCAAATCACCTGCCATTTCATCAATCCATTCAGCAACAATGTTCCTGCTTAATGAAATGTCTTGAAATAAGTGTGACTTCTCTGGACATACGATTTCACCTGTTTTTACAGGACATTGCAGAGTTAAAAACTTGCAGTAACAGAACTAACGTTGCCTTTCTGAAATTTTGTAAAGCAACTCTGTTGTTGTATTAACTTAACCTTGAATTCCTTCACTTTTTAAATACGCATATCTCCTTCATATTTATCATAAGATCGATGGTTTGTTTCATAATGCCTTTTCACATTATATTCTTTTGACATTGCAATGCAGTGGTTGCAAGTCAAACAGTTTCACTTTCTATTAACACTGATACCAAAGTATTGTAATTCCCACATTTCTTGAAATTCCCACATTTCATTCAGATAATTTTCTCTTTTTACAAGATGAAGTAGAATTCAAAATTTTTAAGGCAAAATATTACAAAATTACGAACGTTTTCACTTTACATTTGTTCTTATTTAGTTGTCAAGGATGATCACATGATTAACCAGAAGTTAAAAATAGTCACTGACATTCAGAAACAAAAAACCATTGAGATAGAATAAACAATCTAATCATACCAATTGAAAAAATCTCACTGTTTTTAATAATTTACATAGACAAAATTCTTGATGTAGAATGGTTATAAAAACCTTTTGTGAGGGCCACCTAGATGCATGTAAAGGGTCGCATGTGGCCCTCAGGCCACCAGTTTGTCACACCTGCTATAGAGCATTTAAAAACGCAAATCTGACACCAAATAGTGATTTCAATAGTTGTTCATTATCTGCTGTATCAAAACAACTAAGAAAAATTATATGCAAACAATTTTCCAATGCTTCATTACTAAATATTGTGCCAGACATCATCTATGGACTGTACCTATGATAAAAACAACCAGGAATCCCCTAAAGAAGGATGCTTGTTAAATTGGCCTCCTTCACATTTTTCTAGTGTTTTCAGGGTGTGATGAAGTAATCAGGAGTAATCTCCCTTGTTTTATTATTACCACCCTTTGGAGAACACTTTTGTTTGTACAGGACTATGAATAGTCACTATGCTGGTATTGATTATTCTAAGCAAAATAAAGCTTCTCAAGGATAGTCTGTTCCAGGCGGAGGCTGGGGGGAATTCCCTAGAGATAAGTTTAGCTAGGCGAGCACTACCAGGGTCAGGTAGTTAGACATAGGTTAAACAAGATGTCTAGCAAAGCTATGAACATGGGTGCAGAAGTGTACAAGGAAGAGGTCTGGTGAGGTTCTGATCATTACATTCATGAGATCAATACTCCAGAGGGGCATACTCTGAGGTCAACTGATAACATGTGTGAGGCATTTCAGCAGCATTTTGAGAGCCAGTTTACCAAGGAACCTAGTCTCTGTGTGGAAGAGTTTCACAGCTATTTGGCTGACTTTCCTTGGCTTATGCCAACTGAAGCATATATATATATATATATATATATATATATATATATATATATATATATATATATATATATAATTTTATGAACATTTGTAAGAAATTTTTGGATCTTTTTTTTTTTTTTTTTTTTTTTTTTTTTTTTTGTAAGTTCCCTTTGTGTATGGGGTATTGTGGTATATGTAGGAGTAAAAGGTGATGGAAATCTTCTTTTAGTATATGTGTTACTTGTAATAGATGAATGGGCCGCGAATTGGATTAGCTAGGTATAGGATAGTTAATGATGATCAGCCTCACCCCACTCCCCCCTTTTGGCCTTGTGCCTCAATTATTGTATTTTTACAATAATAAATATCTAAGCAGAATTAAGCTTACTCTTACTCTCTCTTTTGTTATTACAATTTATTCTGCTTAGAATCAGTATGGCACAACTAATGCATCCACATTGATTTGACATAGAACCGGGCTATCTATGTATATTCATTCAGACATGTTCGAATGCATACAGTGATTCCTACAAGAGCAAGGAGTAGCCATAAGTAGAACAACCCCATATAACACTCAAGGTAATGGCCAGTGCAAGAGGTATAATGGAATAATTTGGAAAACTGTTCAAGGAACAGATTACTCCCAGAGGAACCTGCATGTAATTAGAACGCTGTTATGCAACTAATACAACACAGCACAAACTATTCCTCCCATTTCCTAGATGTTTGACAGAAGTGTCCCTACTATAATGGCTCTTGAAAGCAGGAGTGATATTACTAAAAAGACGCACGACTGAATAAGAACGAACCACTGATGGATCAAGTGGAGCTTCTAGACACCAGACCCCAGTGTGCACATGTCTGTTACTCTGATGGAGACTTGGCTCCATGGCTCCAACAGGGGATGAATCAGGACCCACAAGCCTAAGTGAAGATTGTCCTCACTTCAACTTCCTCTTCAATGTCCTCTTCCTTCTTTTTTCTTTTTGTTTGATCAATAGGCACAGATAGGTTTTTCATGAATTTATGTTCGCAATTTACTTTTCTGTGCTTTTATTGGCTGCTTGTTAGCCATGATTTCTATTGTTATAGTTGATAAGCAACCAAGTGTATTCAATGATGATGAACAAGATACCGTTTTGTTCCCCTTTTTTATTTATATTATTCAGGCTGTTATCTTCATCTTCATTGCAATCTTCACAATGTTTCAGACATTTTTCTTCAGGTGATTGGAATTTCAAACCAAACCCTTTATTTCATCCAGTGGAATAGATTTTCTAGTTCCACGTACCATGCTTCTTCCAGGTGTATTTCCCTTTTAACTCAACTCTCCAAGTTTTTTGGTTTACCACTGCTGTAGCCTGATATTGAACTCACAACTCTTTGGGTCTAGTCACTGGATCTAACCAACATCTTTATCCACTGGGCCCTGTGTCCTTGAGGACACATTCACCAGTGGACAAAGACATTTTTTTTACTTTTACAAACTTTAGCCCAATGTCCCTGTTTACTGCATATATAACATTTGTCCCTTCTACTGAGGTATAATGACATTGCATGTCACTTTCCCTACAGAAAAAACATGTGCATTTAGTTAAGATTGATATTTTCAGAAAGCCTACTGTTTCATGCAATGGAGGTTGGCAAAATAGGTGGAGAGGTCTCTGACATTACTGCTACTGTTTCGTAATTTTCAGCATTTTGTTTTGCTAAATTTAGTACACTTGCTTGGTCATAGGTCTGTTGTAATGTTAAGTTACTGTTTTTGAGTATTCTCTGCTGGATATCCACCGTCTATTTATGAAGACATCTCATTAATTTGGCTCAATATTGTTCCACTGATACTGAAGAAAATGAACAGTCCTTAGTATTAAGGCTTAATAAAATCTGGCAATGGATTCTGAGAGTAGTTGATGTCTTGTAGCCATTTCATTTTTATATAGATCCTATCCAGTATTGTTAATACCTCTTCATAGGAAGATGCATCTGCAAAATACTCAAACTTTTGCTGTGACATATTTGGTGAGATAGTGCAGCTTATTAGAACTTTGGTCATTGTTTATACTCAAGAAGTTTATGAAAGTTTTTCTCCAGTGACAATATTCTAATTCAGCATCAGAAGCATTGTGATCAATAGTAAGTTTCTCTGGACAGAGTAAATTAGCCATTATCAAAATGGTAAGCAATAAAGAGTTAAATTAAAATAAAACTTTTCATGACAATAAGAATTAGTTTAGTAATAAGCTTTAACGAACTCTGCATAGAAGCAGAGTTCTCCTGACTATATGTAGTCAGAACAGAACCATTAATGGGAGAAATGGATCATACCACAGTGTACCCACTAAAATGCACTTCTTGAAGAATTCTTTTGTACAATTTGGTGAGTTATGGTTTTTGGTTTCCTGAAAGCTTACTTGAAAGGTGAACAGTTTATAAGCAGAGTAGTAAAATAAATGCCAGTGTAACAATCACCAACAATTTAATAACATAGGTTGCCCAAAAAAGTTACAATCAATCTTGGTTGATTTTTTTTTTTTTTTAACTAAGATCTTGATTTATTGAGAAAGAGCTAATTGCTATATTAGATCTATGTGTTTGTGATTTTTTTCAGCCTGAGAAGATAAAAGAAAGATAGTGATAAAGCTCTATTGTAGTGAGAAATTATGTGAACTGGTGCATGGTCTCCTGACCAACTGTGGGCAGATTCTGTGATTCTCAATTGCAAACTCTGGGTGGATGTTTATGCAAACTCTACGTAGACTCTGATCTGACTAACTATATGACTATGAGTTTGAGTTTATATACACTTCCTAAAGTTGTTTTAATAACATACTGTTCATCTTTTATTATTGCCCTTTTGATACCTGTTTTCCTTTCTTTTGTTTGGTACACATATCTTTTTACTGTTATCATGTTTTAAGTGTTTTCTATTTCTTTTGAGCCTCTATTTTATATATCCTGTTATTTTTGTCTGCTGAAATAACAATTCTAGTATTCTGATCATCTGTCCTTATTCTTATTGGATCACCAATTCTTAATTTAGTTAAGTCTTTATGGTTTTAGATAGAACCCCTCTCCTAGCAAACAGATATCTGACGTGAGTTAGTGCCCAGTCAAACTTTTAGGAAATGGGAGGAATAGTTTGTGTTGTGTTGTATTAGTGGCTGTGCATAACAGCATTCTAATTACATGCAGGTCCTCTGGATGTAATTGTTCCCAATTCTCTAAAGCTACCCCTTTATCAGCAGCTGCTAGTTGAACAGTTTTCCAAATTATTCCATTATACTTCTCATGCTGGCCATTACCTTGAGTGTTATATTGTTCTACTTATGGCTACTCTTTGCTCTTGTAGGAACTGCCATACCTGTTTAGACATAAATGAAGCCCCTTATGTCATAATAAATATATGGGGGTAGGCCAAAGACAGCAAAAATTAAGCAAAATACTCAGTATATTCTTAGGCAGATCATTTATGTAGATGAAAAAGATGGTTGGTTTGAGGAGTGACTCCTGAGTATGCCTGCATTGACTGCTAAGACTCTAGAGAACTGACCATTAATAACTACTTTCAGGGACCTACCTGCTAGGAAGGATTTTATGATCAAGGAAACCCTTTCAGCGATTCCATAACTGGAAAGTTTGTGTGTAATTATTTTCATTATGCCACTTTTTCATATAAAAATATATATATTGTTGTATAATAAAAATGCAAACAAAACCAAAAATAAGGTTATTTTCCACCAAATTGGTCAACTTTTAACCACGGATAACACAAATTCTGTTGATTTTTATGACATGTGAATATTAATCAGCATTCAAAGAGTTTTCTAAAGATATGCAACTTGACCATATTGGGAGACATGAAAATGTTAGCATATAGTGACAAATACTAAAATTCACCATTTTGAATTTGGCCCAACTCGGTAAAATACTTGTAACTCCATCACAAAATTTTGTACATATCTTACCAAAAGCAGAGAAATTTGTTGCCAATTTTTTTTAAAAAGTTAAAGAACAGTTTTATGAGAAATTAAAGGTCAATGGTTAAGGTCATGGTCAAATTATTTGACCTTTAAACAAAAAAAAATAAATAGATCACCTTTTAGATCTATCTAAATATGTTAAAATGGTATATAATTTAGCTTTGTGGGTGAAAAAACAACTGAGATATTGAGATTTAAACTTTGTGGCTATTTACTAAAATTCACCTTTTTGGCAAGTGTCAAACCATCATATCTCAGGACCTCCTTTGACCTAGAGATATAAAATAGGTACCATTCAATTTCTGTTGTTAAATAATAGTTTCAGACTATTATTTTTTAGTGGCAGTGTATTTTGGCTCAAACCATCTGAGGCTAACCTTTAAGATCACATGGTAGACAAAATACAGTTGTTGACTTTGATTGGCTGAGCCAAATGTGGGAATATAAGATAGAAAGTGATTTCAATGGGAATTAAGTTTTACACATCATACACAATAGACATGGTTATTTTGTATCTCAGGGAACTTGCTCCCTATGGGGGTGATAGAGCAACCCCACTGGCTAGTTAAAAATGTACACATCAACATATAATAAAATAGATATGTTTAAAATCTCTTTTACTGATTTCTTTTATCTCCAAACCCAAAATCATTTTGATACACAACCGGGAGAAGTGCTCGAGAGAGAACATACAACATTATGGAATCAACTCGGTCAACCAACACACCCTTCCAACAAGGAAGAATATACAACATTTTGCTTATTTGGTGCAGAGGCCAAGACCTCCCCAGAAGAGAGGGAGTATGCAACATAGTCTCAATTTGGTATGCAGTGCACCAAATTGTGCTCTTCCAACAAGGATGGAGGCAAGATAACCATGGTTACAACATGGAAAAGTTCAGAGAAGATTTTCAACTGAGGACTCAAAAAGTAAAAAAAAGGGAATATTAAAAAAAAGTAGTTTAGACAGTCTGTAAGTATTGTATTATTTGTTCTACTGACACACACACACACACACATCTAAGCAACAAAGCAAAATAGGAAATAATGATGAAAATAAACGGACAAGCAGAAAGAAGGAAAGGACAATGAACACCCACACTCATGCATACACACAGATATGACAATGTCAATTTTCATTAAACATTTTAGTAAGAGACTGATTTTCATTGTTTTGTTTAGTTTTTACAAAAGTTTAAACCATGTGCAGAAATTTGTTGTTTGATTTTGATTGGCACATTTAATATTTTTGGGTGCATCCAAATTTTGCATGTCTGGCATCCTTTTGGCCACTTTGGAGGCCCAATGGAAAATTTTTTTTCTTTGGAAAGAAAGACTGATGGCATTCTTTCTTTCTTTCTTTCTTTCTTTTTCTTTTTTTTTTGGACAATGGAAAAAGGTATAAATAGAGTAGAAAAAAGGACACAGTTTGAACAATAGACTGATTTTAATGTTTGGTTTTGACAAAAGTTAAAGCAGTGAAAAAAAAAAAAAAATTGTTGATTTTTTTTTTTATATTGGCACTTTAGATGTCTTGTCTAAGGTCATGTTTGGCATGATTTCATGTTGTATATACTGCAGTTGCAATTTTTATTTTGTTGTGGAAAAATTCAGGCCATGAAAGATTTGCTGTTAAGGAAAAAAAAATTTTTCTTGAAGTAAATCTAAATAGTTTCAGTGATTGGCCATGTGGAAGTCTGAATTTGCATACATGAACACAATGGAAAATTTTGGGGGGTGAAAAAGAAAGACTGACTGCATTTTGTGATGGTATATTCCCACTGTGATTTCTGTTGACTGTGAATGAGTTGAAAGTTTTTGGTGACTATGGTTTTGTGTGCATTCAGATGTTTTAAGTTTATAATTATTTTATTAATTGTAATTAACTGACAAATGATTGTTTCTTTTTTCATTTTTGTAACTGTGGAATTTTTATTTTTTATTCTTTATTTTAAGAGCTGTATGTGTACTTTTGCCTTCATTGGTTGGTTAATTAAGTTATTAATGGTTGAATTTTGATAATTAATTTTTTGTGGAAAAAGTAAGTTAGCTAATTATTGTGGGAATAAGTAGATTCAGCTAACATGGTTTTGAATTTCCATATGTGTTTGGGTCTGTATCCTTAGGTGGAAATGGTCACACCTGTCTATGTAGTTAGGGACCCGATGATTTATGGGAAGTAGAATAGAAGCCTGTGCACCATGAAGTATTTATATTGAATAAATATACCCTAATATACCCCCGGGGCCAAGTTTTGGGGTCCCTGATGACCTAGTGGAATTGGTCAGGTGGCTTGTGGGATGCCAAGTTGCAGTAGCGACTAAGGAAGAAATCCTTATAACCATCGTAGAGCCATTATTAGATTAGTTAGGAGGCATTGAGCAGATGTTGTTTTTTTTTTTCCCTGTGGAGGGCAGCAGGATGAACTGGATATAGTGCAAGCTGAATTTTAACACACAGAGGCAGATGAATAATAACAGTAGCTATAGGAAATTAATGGTAGTAAAAAAAAAAAATCATGAAGATCTGTTCAAGTGAATCTGATTATATGCAAGAAAAAGTTAATTAATTGGTTGTTTGAATAAATAGGGTGATAATGAACCATGTGTGGTGTGTCACTGTGAGTGGGAGAAGAGTGTAGATCATAGTATATTTAACGTGTAAAAATTAGGTGGCAAAGATGTAGCTCAGTTACGGAATTGTTTGACACTGTGGCATGAGGCTTTTAGCATGCATTGTTTTTTTTTGGGGGGGGGGGGTACCAGCATTTGTTTTTCAGTGAATTATATGTACATTTTGTGAAGAGGCAAGGAATTTTGTTCTCCCCAGGAATATTGGATTGCTGAGGTGGTAGCTGCTAACCTGGATGGAGAAGATATTGGAGAGGTCAAAGTTCACTGTTGGAGTGACTTGTCTCCAGATTGAGTCACAGAAGTTAGTGACCAAGAATGGACAAAAGACTGTCCAGTAAAAAAATTTTAAAAAAAAATGTTTGTGAAGCATGAAAAACTGGTTAGTTTATGTTCATTCTTTTTCAGGAATTGTTTATGTGCATGTTGGTGTAGTCATGTAACCAATTCCCAAGGGAAAAGATTTGTAAGGAGCATGCCTTGCATACACAAAATTATAGAGGGTATTTTAGAGTAAATTTTTGAAATAAAATACATGAATGAATTTTTTTTTTTTTGATGGTCGGGCAAGGAGTATTAAATATAATGTAGTTGAAATAAAATTCATAAATTAGTTTTTTTATGGTTAGGTAAGGAATGTTAAATAATAGTTTCAGACCATTATTTTTTAGTGGCAGTGTATTTGGCTCAGACTGTCTGAGGCTGATCTTTTAAGGTTTTAAGGTCAGATGGAAAGACAAAATACGGATGTTGATTTTGATTGGTTGAGCCAAATGTGGGAATTTTAGAGAGATAGAAAGTGATTTCAATAGGAATTAAGACATGGTTACTTCGTGTCTCGGGGAATTTGCTCCCCAGTGGAGGTGATAGAGTAATCCACTGGCTAGTTAAAAATGATGTGTTTAATAGAGAAGTTTTCAGATTCCCTTTGTTGATGTCTCTTTCATCTCTGGACTCCAAAAACATTTTGACATATGACCGGGAGAAGATGACAGAGAAGAATGTAACATATGAATGAATCAAGACTTCACTCATATTCAAAACAGGCTAAACACTATGATGAAATCAAGTGGCTATATGGAAATATTTAAAGCGAAACTGAAAGAATATAGTCAATAAAAAAAATACAAAGGTAAAATATTTTGTTGTTATATTTCTTTATTTGTCCAAACAGCAGAATGCTACATAAATACACCATTAAAAATAGTAAATTAGTAAATTATTATATGAAAATATTCAAGAATCTGTTCTTTCTTTCTTTCTTGCTGACCTTAAGGGTTATCTAAATTAAATTTATTTATTTTTTTTGTGTTCTGGGTCACACCCTGCTAGAAACCTTGTCTCTGTACTTGGCTGGCATTTGACTGATTTTTGTTATTGGACTCCAGTTTCTAAAGTTCATAGAACCTGTTATTAAATTTTTTGAATCCCACCACTGTATAAAAGCCGAACCTATTGTCTAACCAGGTTAATCTTTGGCCTAAACTCTGCCATCAAAATCATGACGGCAGTACTTAAGAAAATAGTAGGGGAGAAGGATGCCATAAAAAAAACAACTGATCCGTACAAGTGATATGTCATCTCGGCAGGTTCAGGCTGACCATGAAACAATCAGAATCGTTGGAAGGGGGAGTAGCATTGGAGCTCTGATTGAGAAAGAATACAAGGGGCAAGATTGTGTTCTGAACAGGAAATGATGCTTTCGATGTGCCGGTTATGCTGAGTAGGAGAAAACTCTTCTCAATTTGTGGGAAGTTAGTTGGTCATTATCCCATTGCTGGATGACTGTGCATTGGATGTGGAGATGAGAATTGGGAAGATAGTCAACCACAAAGCAGTGAATATATTAAAGGAGGTTGTTGCAGAGGTAAAAAGAGAGCATCCAGTGAGAGGAAGCTGGTATATACCCAACAGCAAATAAGGTGTTCTGTGGTGTGACGCAAGCAGTCTAGCGTTGGGAGTCATTTTAAAAGTAGGTGGTGTCACTGCAGAAGATTCAGCCTGGTTGCGAAAGAAAAATGACTTTGCCCATATTAATGTGGCAGAATTGGATGCTGTCATGAAGGGCATCAAACTGACCATAAAATGGGGACTGCAAAGAATCAGGTCAGAAATCACTGGAGAGAGGAGGATGAACACCAAGTGAGCCGACAAGGTGCTTGTGAAGTGACAGTGAGGAACTCTTCAAGAACTTATCGAAGAAATTGAGCTGAAGCTGAACATCATATTTGTGCTGTTGGAGAAGAATGGAATGGATACAATTACCAGAGTGAAGAAAACTTGGCTTGGGTTTCCAAACAAGCCTATGAAAGAACCAGAAACAGCTGCTGTAGGTAGTCAGACTGGACTGAAGGAGCTCCATGACATGCACCATTTTGGACAGGACAGAACCATGCTATTGGCTAGGAAGGTGGATCCTGGCATAACCAAGAAGGTAATCAAGACAGTGTTGGAGAGATGCAACAAGTTTATAAATCCAGAACCAATTAGACATATAGCTGGTGAGCTTCAGGTGGAGGAAGATTGGACCCGGTTGGCTATCAATGTGATGCATTATCAACAGGGACTATATGTGTTGATGATTAATTGTGGACCCAAACGAGTGACCATATGGAGAGAAATCCGAGTGAAAAATGGAACTGAGATAGCTAGGGTCCTTAAGGAGGTGTTTTTAGAGAGGGATCTGGTAACTGAGGTGCTGAAGGACAATGTCACCACCTTCCACTCAGCAGCCTTGAAGGAAATGTTAGGGAAGTGGGGTGTGAGGCATTTCTTTAGAGCAACTTTCAGGCTGAGTGTCAATGGTGTTGTCAAAGACATCACCGGATAATTAAGGCTGCGGCTGAAAAGAGCCAAATTTTGCCACAAGAAGCTGTCTTTTGGTATAATGTGTTACCCAAAACGAACCAGGATACTGATTCTGTACTGCAGGGAGCAGTCTCCAAATATGAGTGGCAGCATCCAAGAGCAGGGTCAGGAGCCACAGAGGAGGAACTGACTAATATAAGAATTGGAGAGGAAGTGTGGGTTAAACCATCTGATGCTCACTGTACCACCTGCTGGGGAAGAGGCACAGGAACCAACATTCAATCACAGAACAACGTGTCCGTTGACAGTATTCCACATTCTGGATATGTGATAGGTTATCAAAGATGAAGCCAATGACCACAAGCAGAGTGAAGACCATCAAGCTAGTGACAGTGTACATGTACAACAGTAGAGGTTTTTTTTGCTTTTACACAGGGGAGCAAGGAATCACCATGATGGATGGCAGCATTCCTGCTGAAGCCTTCTTTCCAGAGCGAACTTCAGAAAGTTTTCCAGTCTCCTCATATTGCCAGTATGTCAGTTTTCTTCCAGAGATAATGACCAGCAACTTCTGTCATCCAAATCCAGCCAGTCGCAGAGGGTGTTGAAGGTTTTGGGGTAGATCAAAACACCGTTCCAGCCACATTCTATCTTTGCTTATTTGCTATTATTTCACCATATTGGAAGAAGAATGACTAACTGCTGACCCTGATATTTGACCCTTTATTACAAATTCTTTCTTTTGTTTGGAAGTCTTTCTTAATCAGGGCCATGCAGTTTTCTCATGTGGGCAGCAGTGTGTTTCAAACTGGGAAGTCCTTTCCTTTCATTATCTGTTGAATTTTGATCCCTAGATCTGACAATGATTTGATAATGTTGTCTTTGATTGATTTTACTATTTTGTTTGATTTTTATTTTTTATTTTTTTTATCAATTGACTTTGATTACCCATCAATTTAACTGAATTAATCTTTTATTAAATAGGCATATTCTCTATCTTTTCCTATATCTTTAATGTAACAGATGCAGGTAGGTGGTATGTTTCCTGTGGTAAGAGAGGCCTCTGATATCAATCCATAGCAGTTAAACAGTTTTACCATGATTGGGGATAGCTCTAGGCTAAGGTTCTTAACAACTACAGGATTTTATCTGGAGAAGTAACTTTCATAGAGTCAATGCTTTTTATAAGTCTGGAAACATCCCAAACCAAGATAGACAGGGTGTCATCTAGGGGATGGCCCTTGTCATCTAACATGGACTTAGATTTATAAATATAAATGACAATAGGAAAACTATAATAGTTGCTTACGCATTTTGTCCAATGTGGACTTTCTTCAACGAAATGAATTTATTTACACAAAGTAACTAATAATAACAAAAAAATGGACATGGACTTAGATGCAAAGTTCACTGCAAAGATCTGTACATTTTCTGACAAATGGATATAGTTGCTGGTTCACTCACTTTACAAGTGTAGAACATCAGGAGGATTATTGCCCCTTGCTTGGCAAGGGTACTCGGATAAGTAGAGGAAGACTCAAGTTGCCCACCTGCTTTCTATTATGTGAACCTTGGATCTCTCAGCTACACTCTTACACATGGCACCATGAACTGGATAACATTCACAACAGAATAAGGCATAGCATACGGAGAAAGTGCAGGACACAAATAAGCACTACTCAGGATACACTATCCCAGAGAGAGATGATTCACAACACGAGGACACACATGGTGATGCGGAAAAAAGGAACAAGTACATATCAAATGGAATGTGACCAATAAAACAGCAATGATGAATCAATTACTGCAGCAAGTGATAAGGCTGCAGTAGTAAAATGCAGCCCTTCATAGACCTGGCTTACCAGTGTCAAGAAGCCATACTGACAAATCCACAACATGCCTGCACAACACAGCTCTACCACTCACATTGTCAAATGCACAACAGTCAAAGTACAAGTATTGCCAGCTCTCACCAGCCCAGAAATTACCTACTGACCTGGCTGTGGAAAGACTTCACTCCCAGGGAAATCACTCAGCAGAAAGGATTGCCCAGTGATCAGTTTAGTATATCATGAATGTTGGGTAAGGAGCCACCTGAGGAAGGAGTGCCAGAAACCCAAAAAGCCTAACATAAATTCATACAAAAATCAGTATGGAGAAAAATCATATACAAGCCCTCATCCATTTATTTTACATGTAACAAAATCAAATTGCAGAATAAGGCCTGCCTCAGAACAGACCAAACCAACAGGATCTATCAGGGTACCACACCTCATTTAAGATGGAAAGCAGTTCAATCAGTGCCATCAGAGATGGTGATGGTTTAGGGGAGGCTAAACCATCACCATCCCTGACGGTAGAGATAGCAATCCTACACCATATGCATGCATTTAGGTGCACCCTTCCTGACTCACCCATTCACAGTGACCATCACATCCTTGCCTATACAGACACAAACCTGTTCAAGAAGACCAGAAATCTAGGACCTGCTTTATTGCCCAGTTGGATAGCTTATACTTGTGACACTATGATTAAATTGTAAAGGTTGATGTGAACCCCCAATACAAACCTGCATGCTCATGAATTGGAAAAGAAGAATAAGAAGAAAGACTTTTTAATTCAACTGCATAATTAGTAGAAAAACTATGCATAACAAACAATTTTGTTAATATTTTTTTATTTTAGGGTGTTGGATGTCATATACAAGTAAATAACAGAAAGGTTAAGGGATAGATGTGACACTGGTAAAGGAAACAGGTTAATTTAAAATATGAACTGGAACAGACAAAGGGTTAAAAGTATGGAATAACATATAAACTGAAAGAAGGAACAAAATGGTCTCCTATCAAAAATTTAGCTTGAAGAAAAGACAGACCTGAAAAGAATGACTTTATTGGTTTTGGGAAAGATATTATCAGATGACAAGTAGAAGGCTTCAACCCATGTGGTCCAAGAAGGAATAGTGAAAGTACATTTTAGGTTATTTGAGAATTTTGGAAACAAAAGCAAAAATTGATTTATGTTCGTGTAATTAAGGTGCAAGCTATATTCAGAAATTTTGAAGATGAAGGAAGAATCAAGGAACTGGTTTATGCCTAACTGTCAAAGAGCAGAAATAGCTTTGCTAGTTTTGGAAATGTAAACAAATTGAGAAATAGGATTTTATCCTTCGCTCAAAGAAAGTGAAATATGAAACTAACCTGTAAGGTTCATGAGTACAATTAAGCAAAATGATATGAAAATAAGTTTTGCTTATAGCAGGTCAGCGGAACAGCTGGTAAATGTCTGCTTAAATAAACAGGACTGGAAAAATTCATTGTTGATAATTAAGATAATTACAATTGATGATTAAAAGAACCTCCCCTTTTGCCCACTCTGTTTAAAAATCAGATTTGTCAAAGAGAGAGCTAAAGTGGCAGACTTAGATAAAATACTAAGAGAGGAGGAAAAAGGAGAAAATTACTTCCACCCATTTGGAAGTAATGATGCATAAATAAGAGAAGGAATGAGTTATAAAGGTGGGACAATACCTGCAATCACCACCAGTAGGGCAAATGGTTCTCTCAAATTTGGAAAGATAATATTGCGAATCAGACAACAAAGAACTTTTGTTCAAATTGATACAGAAACCCAGGGAATCACCAGATCCCCAAATACTATCAGCCCCACTCCAGTCTTGGGTCAAAGTCAATAGAAGCACAGCATTTAGATGACCCCGAGAGACGTGAGAGAAAAGCTGCCAAGAAATCCACGTGACTTGCTGCCAAGAAAGCCCTGACTTTGAACCCTGTTCCAAGAATTAACACCAATAGACAAAGTGTCACTAAAGAGATTTTTAGTGGGAAGGTTTAATGTTGTTATACAAAGAACTACATAAACCAAATCGAAAATTGACCCAAAAAATCTTTCGCTTTTTTTCCCCTTCATAATACAGCTTCATCATGGTCTAAACCAGTGCTATGATTACTGACAATACTTTATCTCTACTGCTCAGTGGTCAAGAAACACAATGTAGGTGGAGCAAAGTGTGGACTTGACCAACCAACAAACAGCCTGCTAAACAGCAACAATATTGACCAGTGTGGGATTGATCCTGCAATCAACTCGTCATCCTGGTAGACAAGTCATTTTCTGATATAGGTGGCAAGGGTCGTATCATCTGGTCACTGCTGACCATGTTCAACCCAGGATCAACTGAGAAGTGCGTGTTATATGCCAATCAACCATTGGATACGTGGCATAACAGATGATCAGATAAAGGGCATATTACTGTTACGTATCAGTTTGCTTGAGGGAGACACAACAAATGACCTACATATTGGAAAGCACATCAGGCTCCTACTTGTCTTAAACAGCACTAAGGGAGCTAGACCTCACTTCCCAAACCCCTGTATCACAACTGAACTTTTCAACAGATGCACTCTGTAAGGCCACATGTAAAAACTGTCCCACCAAAACCTACTATGATACCATCCCCCACACACACACACCAAAGCCAATAGGAGCCAGCTGAAAAACTAGATATTCGATCAATTTCAATCCAGTGCTTTCAACATGTGACCACAACAGCAGCTGCAAACCATGACAGGAAGGCCATGACATCACTTTCACTCCAGAATTGATACTGGTGGCAGTTCATACACTGGTACCAGTTCCCCACTACTGGAAAAGGAGGATATCAATTGAGACATCGATCTGGGCATAATCAAACAAATGCCAGTCAAAACACATTTGGTGTTCAAGGATGATAGTGGCATCTAAGAAGGATGACCCCCACCCTCAGTTCACTGTAAACCTGCAAAAGCTAAATGACTCCACGATGAGGGAAACTCACCATAACCAATCCCAGTCATTCAAGTGTCTGTGCTGCCAGCCCTCATAAAGAACACTGTCCTGGATGCATGAAATGGGTACCTATCCCCCAATGCACACAATGTCACCATATTCATCACAGAATGAGGCCAATACTGTTACCTTTGTGCTCCTCAAGGATTCTATGTATCAGTGTATGGCTACATCCACCAATTTGATATTACTGTACATATCCCCAGAAGACCTACTGCATCAACAACAGCCTCCTGTGTGATGACTCCATTGAATTTGCATTTTGGCATACCCTGGATTATATTCACTATTGCAGAGAAAAACAATATCGTTTTCAATCCAGAGAAGTTTCACTTTGCTAAAGATGAGGTGGAATTTGCAGGTTTCAGTGTTACAGCTGATAGTGAAGTCTACCAAGCACATCAGTGAGGCAATCCTCTACTTCCCAATACCTACAAACCCCACTGGAGCCAGTTTGTAGTTTGGACTTGTGAATCAGATATCCTATATATTCTCCCAAGCCTATGTGATGGCACCCTTCCGAGAAATGCTGAGTTCCAGAAACCATAAATTCTATTAGAATGATGCTCTCAATTGTCTCCTGAAATTATGAAAACATATCATTGTAGAAAAGATCGAGGAAGGCATCAAAACATTCAGTAAGACAGGCATTGGATACTTCCTTTTCCAGAAGTACTGCCGGTGACAAACTGAATTGGGTTCTAATTGCAAACTTGTCCTGGCTGGCATCCTCTTTACTAAGGGCGTCCTGGGTATGACGATAAACTACATCCAACAGTAAGGCCTCTTTTTGGGAGGTTTTGAGGAGTGTGGAATGGCCTCTTAATTGCTGTTATTCCTGGGTCCACCCTGACCCGGGGTGGTAGCACCCATTAGGGTCCCAGCTATGGGTAAATAGCTTCCCCCCTCCCTCGAACCAGAGTAGGATAAATGGGAAAGAATAAGAATGAGTCTTGGTAACAATTATAATGCCAGCAATACCAAATGTAATATTTATAAACCTCATTCAAAAAAAAAAAAAAAAAGCATGTTCAAAAACTAAAATTCCCCTCAATGGGGACACCTGTTTGCCGTAGGTGGCAACCCGTGATGCCTGGGGACGGAGTCCTGGTGACTGAGTGGCTCCTGATCCGGTATAAGATGATCAGGAGTTTTCACAACACGTCACTTTGGTCCCTACCTGGGATAGACGGGCGGATGGAATAGCCCAATCCATTCCAATCGGCTAGTCAATTAGTGGCAAGGGCTAGTTGGGATGAGAGATAATGGATCCGACATGGCCGTGATACCTAACATCTTTCTATACTTGGGTAGATATGATGATGGGGTGTGCAGGTGCTTGTATCCCCTCTCATCCCTGCTATACTGCCTGTGTAGCCCTGGCGGATCAGGGCGAATGGGATTAGTCCCCCCTGATAGCGTCCCTTAAGAAGGAACTCCGAGGTGGGTGGGGAGCACAGACAATGAATACAAAAGGAAAAAAATAAATGGCTAATTCTCACAAACGAACCAAGAGACAAATGGAGTCCTCAGAAACGGAAAATGAAAGAGAAACTAACCTTTTTCCAACATTTATTGTCATAGAAGCAGTAGAGGAAGACATAACAAAGGTATCTCCTTTTAGGTTACAAAAGGCGATTTCAGAATTGATAAATCCTCAATCCATTAAAAAAATAAGAAAAAACAAGACACTATTAATACAAGTGAAAACTAAAAAAGATGCTGAAAGACTACTAAAAGTCAAACAAATTAACAACATGAAGGTAAAAGCTTACCTCCATCAATTTCTGAATTCAGCTA
Organism: Acanthosepion esculentum; assembly: GCA_964036315.1. Lineage (NCBI taxonomy): Eukaryota > Metazoa > Mollusca > Cephalopoda > Sepiida > Sepiidae > Acanthosepion > Acanthosepion esculentum. Next base: position 67,207,616 of record OZ038497.1, read on the forward strand.
AAGGTGTAATAAAAAGCCTAGAATTATCACTTTGTACTCTAACAGAAATTGAAAACGATGACTCACTAAAAAATCAAGGAATAACAAATGTGAAAAGAATTCAAATAAATAAAAACGATAAAGTAATAAATACAAATACATACATTCTAACATTCAACAAACCAATTCTGCCAAAAGAGATAAAGATAGGATACTCAATAGCCAAGGTAGAGCCTTACATCCCAAACCATCGGAGATGCCATAATTGTCAAAAGTTTGGCCATCTTCAAAATAGTTGTAATAGAACATCAGTCTGTAGAAGATGTGGGGAAACTGAGACTGAACATGAGTCACCTTGTGTAAGACCTCTTTCATGTCCAAACTGTAATGAAAGACACACAGCAGACTCCAAAGAGTGTAACATTTGGAAAAAAGAAAAAGAAATAATTAAAAGGAAATGCACACTAAACATCTCATTTATAGAAGCCAGAAGACAGGTAGAATCAGATTCATACCAAATGTCTTATGCTAATATTGCAAAAATGACCAGTCAACAAAAAGTCATCCCAGGAGACAATACATTAAGAAACCAAGATCTGATAACTCTTATCAGTGAACTAAAGTGTTTAATCGAACTTCTAAAAGGTACTTTATCAGGCATAAAGCAATCTACCATAGATAATACAAATCCTACTCCATCAACAGCAAACAAAAACGACTCTACATATACAAATCTATTAAAACTGAAATATCCAAAGGAAAGAGAAACAATCCAAGAAATCGAAACATTGAAGCCTTCTCAAGAGAAGGAAAAGATAAAAAATAACTCAACGGTTATCAAAGACACAAGGAAAATGGACATAGAGGAACAAAACTCTAGCTCATTACAAACAAGAGAAAGGTCATCATCTAGACAAAGATCTTTAAAAGAACAGAATGAAAAAACTAAGGGAGCAAAATCAAACAAGATAGAAGAAACAAAAGAAGTTCAAAGAACTAAACATAATAAGAAACAAAATGCCAATAGTCTGGAGAGTATAGAAATTATGGATACTTCACCCACATAAAAAAAAAAAAATACACAATTTATAATACATAATCAAGATGCAAAACATTATTCAATGGAATTGTAGAGGATTAAAGGCTAACTTAAACGATCTACTCTTACTTATAACAAATTATCAACCCATGGTCATTTGTCTACAAGAAACCTCCTTAAAAGCAAATGATAAAGTAAAAATAAAAAATTACTCTCAATATAATTATATACATGAAGCTCAACAGAGGGCATCTGGAGGTGTATCAATTCTAATAAGAAATGACATCCCTCAAAGAAAAATACCACTAGAAACCAAGCAGTAGCTGTAAAAGCTACCCTACATAGAACTTTAAACATTTGTTCTATTTACATTCCTCCGCATGAGCCTATAGAAGAAACTACCTTAAATAAACTAATAGAACAATTACCAAGGCCATTCCTATTATTTGGGGACTTTAACAGTCACAATATTATATGGGGTTCTAAGAACACGAACAAAAAAGGTACAAACATGGAAAATGTTATTAACAACAACAATTTATGCCTTCTAAATGACAAGTCTAATACGTATTTACATCCAGCATTCGGTATATACTCAGCAATTGACCTGTCACTATGTGACCCTGCTATATTTATGGATTACAATTGGAAAGTTCTCGATGACTCATGGGGTAGCGATCACTACCCAATAATTTTAAATACTTCAGAAGCTATGGAAATCCATCTACCCAGATGGAAACTGAACAAAGTGGATTGGAATGAATATAAAAAAGTGTCATCAAAAACTCATTGATAAAGATGGAAAAAAATCTATGGAACATTTTGTCGAAACATTAATGGCAATAGTAAGAGAATGCATACCGAAAAGCAAAGAATCAAACAAATGTCAAAGGCCATGGTTCAACAATGATTGTAAAAAAGCAATAAGACTACTGTTACGCTCACGTGCGATAAGATAGACAATATGTTTCGCACACGTGGTGGTAACAAAAAATATAAAAACCTGAAGTGTGATTATTGGTAATGAGACAATTTATTTACATTAACAACATAAAAATTAACAGTTAACAAACATGAATACAAAAGCTAACAATAATGGATTTTAGGAAACTACTATCTTTTGCCTAAGGCAGGAACCGAGAAGGTCAAATACGGGGTCAGGTAAGGAGTTCACGAGGAAGAAGGAAGGTAGTTACCTTTTTGGAATGGACAACCGCTAAGTTTTAAACAGACCACTCAATTTTTACAAGAATTCAAAGACAATATTAAAATAACATTCTTTGGTCAATGAAAAGTTCAAAATATCTATTTACCACTGGTCCCAGGAGGGTTTCATGCAGACGTTCCGTGGCTGGAGAAAATGTAGAAGGATTCTTACGGTTGGACTTTGAATCCGTGAATCTACCGGAGTTAGCTTGGCGACAGCAACTTACAAACTGTCTGGGTGCCTTTGAAAAACCTATTTATAGGGGACCGAAACAACTAGGTAGAATTTTCTGGGACCTTCTAAAGCGTTCTCGATTTTTCTAGAATGTTCCAAAAGCTATTTACTGATCGAAGCTATTTAGTGAATTAAAACTTTTTGGATTTTATTACTGGGACAATCTAGAGTGGCCTATTGTACATTTAAACTATTTTAATTACTTTAAATAACACTTTTTATAGAAATGCTTCCTCGTAACACCTCCCCCCTTTAGAGTAAAGTTTTGAAATGACAATGAAAAACTTTCAAGAGAAAATCAGTCTAAGTTATTCATTTTTTTTTTTTTTTTTTTTTTGCAATGAATATTCTTTTCTCACTATAAAATCATAATTTTATATCCTCGATAAAGCGTCTGCAATGACATTGTTCTTTCCTTTAATATGTACTACAATGATATCATATTCTTGTAGGAGAAGACTCCATCTTGTCAGTCTTTGATTTTTATTCGCCATTTTTTGAAGGAAAGTTAGTGGATTGTGGTCGGTATAGACCAGAACAGGAGAAACAGTAACATTAAGATAAAAGTCAAAATGTTGTAGAGTTGATAACACCGCCAAGCATTCTTTTTCAATGGTAGAATAATTCTTCTGGCAGGTGTTTAACTTTTTTGAAAAATATCCAATGGCTCTATCAATACCTTCATCGTCTTCTTGAATTAAAACACCACCCATTCCGACATCACTGGCATCAATTTGCAGTTTGAACTGTTTTGAAAAAACAGGAGTTGCAAGAGCCGGGCCACCAATGAGGGTTGACTTGATTTTGTTGAAAGCCCCATGACAGGCTTCACTCCATTTGTATTTTACGTTCTTCTTCAGGAGGTCGGTGAGAGGACTTGCTATAGATGAGAAATTTTTACAAAATTTTCGGTAGAATCCTGCCATACCGAGAAATCTCATTAATTGTTTTTTATTTGTTGGAATAGGGTACTTCAAGATGGCATCCACTTTTGCTGTGATAGGCTTAACCTGTCCTTGTCCAACAGTGTGACCTAAATAGTTTACTTTTGCACAACAGAATTCACTCTTGCTTAGGTTCACACATAGGTTTGCTTCTTCAAGCTTCTGAAAAAATTTTCTGATGATGTGTAAATGTTCATCCCAGGTCATGCTGTAAACAATTACATCATCTATATAGACTTCACATCCCTGAATATTATGCAGAAGGGAATGCATCATCCTTTGAAAGGTTGCCGGTGCATTTTTCATCCCAAACGCCATAACTTTATATTGGTATAAACCATCCGGAGTCACAAAGGCTGAAATTTCTTTGGCATTGTCAGTTAAGGGTACTTGCCAGTAACCTTTCATCAGATCAAATTTACTGACATATTTTGCCTTTCCAAGATTGTCGATGCAGTCATCAATTCTAGGAATTGGAAAAGAATCACTTTTAGTTACTGCATTTACTTTCCGGAAGTCGGTAACGAATCTGTAAGTACCATCCGGTTTTGGTACCAGAATACAAGGAGAACTCCACTGACTTTGGCTTGGTTCGATGATGTCATTATCCAGCATATATTTCACTTCTGCTCTCAACTGCTGCAGCTTGATTGGATTTACCCGGTAAAAATGTTGTTTGATGGGTTTTTCCTCTCCAACTAAAACATCGTGTACAGCAACTGTCGTTTTTTCAGGAACATCAGGAAAAAGATTTTTGAAATCACTGACCAAATCATGAATTTCTTGTCTTTTTTCATTTGATAAATGTTCAAATTTTACATTTAAATTAGAAAGGATTTCCGAGTTTTTTAAATGGCTATCTTGACCCATGTCCTTCTCCCTAAAAACTACATCTTCCTCTTTGTCTATATCATTTTCAGATTGATTTGTAATATTAATGTTTGTTAAGGTTGAGATTGGCTTAATATTACTAAGATCCTTTCTGTCAATATAACTTTTTAACATATTAATGTGGCAAATTCTTTTCTTTTTTCTTGTGTTATTTTCCTTCTGAGGAGGATTATTATTATGTGATATAAATGTTTTATTTAATTGTAACAGACCATCTGTTGCTAAGTCATCATTTTCTGAAATTTGTTTCTTGGCTCTCGCCCTAGTAATCGCACAATCAGGGTATAAGTCTCTGTCTTCTTCAACCAACGATTCTTTACTTTTTTCTATCTTATCGCAGACAATTGGTTCTGCTATTACCCTGTCACCTGCTAAATCGTTGCCTAACAGTAAGGAGACGCCTTTAACTGGTAGGGTTGGTCGTACACCGACTATGACAGGACCATTCACCAATTCTGATTTTATATAAATTTTGTGAAGGGGGACCTTAATTACTCCTAACTCCACGCCTTGTAACAAAACAAAATCGCCGGTGAAGGTCGATTCCGATAATTTAAGTGCCCTTTCTAACAGTAAGGTTTGAGACGCCCCGGTGTCTCGCAAGATTTGGACAGGCTTAGCTTCATCGGGGTTGCCGCTGTAAACGAAGCCTTGGGATAAAAAGGGTCTATAATTTTTTATACAGGCGTTTTCGGTGTTTTCGTCATCACCTACTTTTGAGAAAAGCTGAGGAGAGGAATCATTTTTAATTTGCTGAGTAAAAGCATGAGGTTGAAAAGAGTTATTTTCTTCTCGTTTTCTTTTTAAGATTCTGCAGTCGGATATGATATGGTTATCCTTCTTGCAGTATGCACAGAAGATTTTCGATTCCGTTGGGACAAAACTCTTTTGTGTATCTCTTATTTTCTTTTGTGTATATTTTCTATGATATACATTAGGGTGGGATTCAGACAAGGTTTGTTGTGTAAAACCTGACTGGTTTTCGGTTATATTAATTTTTTCAAAACTCCTATGCGTTAGCCTATGCGTATCAGCCATTACTGCGGCTTCGTTAATAGTGTTTATATTTTTATCCTCGAGATACATTCGAGTCTCGTTTGGAACACATTGCTTAAATTCTTCAATAAGAATAAGCTGTCGTAATTTTTCATAGTCATCTATTTTCTTCGCCCTAACCCATCTATCAAAAAGGTCCTCTTTTTCCCTAGCGAACTCGACATAAGTCTGCCGTTCGAATTTCTTATATTTTCTGAATTTCTGCCTATATGCCTCCGGTACTAATTCATATGCATTTAGTATCGCATTTTTTATTTTTTCATAATCTGAGGCATCTTCAATACTGAGTGCCGAGTAAATATCGGCAGCCCTGCCGACCAAAACCGTCTGTAAAAGTGTTGCCCAGATCTCATAAGGCCATCCTAAATTTACAGCAATTTTTTCAAAATGAGGAAAATACTTTTCCACTGTTTTTTCGAAAAATGTAGGCACTAGTTTTATATATCTACCTATATCAAACGTCTTTAAGGAAAAATTATCAGAATTCTGATTCCGATTTTCTCGTATTTTTAATTTTTCTAACTCTATTTTTTCTTTTTCTAGTTCTATTCTTTCTTTTTCTAGCTCCAATTTTTTCATTTCTAATTTGAGATGTAGACTACTTTGGTCATCTCTAACAATATTACCCGAGTCTAAAAACTCTTTTTCAATTAATTCTGTAGCTACAATATTTTTTATTTCCGCTTTTTTCATGGTTAGGTTTGTATTTAAACCGAAATATTCAGCAATTTGTACTAATTCCGATTTTCGTAAATTTTTAAATACTTCGCCCAGATCGGCTAAACTTAAAAAATTTTCCACTGAAAAAGGCATGTTACTTCACTTCACTTATTTTATTTTGAAAATAACTTAATGAATGCTATCTTTTAATTCAATTTATTTATTTATTTTATTGTTAACGAGTTAAGCTATTTTATACTTTTGTCAACAATTCTATCGCGTTAGACGAGCCCCCAATTTGTTACGCTCACGTGCGATAAGATAGACAATATGTTTCGCACACGTGGTGGTAACAAAAAATATAAAAACCTGAAGTGTGATTATTGGTAATGAGACAATTTATTTACATTAACAACATAAAAATTAACAGTTAACAAACATGAATACAAAAGCTAACAATAATGGATTTTAGGAAACTACTATCTTTTGCCTAAGGCAGGAACCGAGAAGGTCAAATACGGGGTCAGGTAAGGAGTTCACGAGGAAGAAGGAAGGTAGTTACCTTTTTGGAATGGACAACCGCTAAGTTTTAAACAGACCACTCAATTTTTACAAGAATTCAAAGACAATATTAAAATAACATTCTTTGGTCAATGAAAAGTTCAAAATATCTATTTACCACTGGTCCCAGGAGGGTTTCATGCAGACGTTCCGTGGCTGGAGAAAATGTAGAAGGATTCTTACGGTTGGACTTTGAATCCGTGAATCTACCGGAGTTAGCTTGGCGACAGCAACTTACAAACTGTCTGGGTGCCTTTGAAAAACCTATTTATAGGGGACCGAAACAACTAGGTAGAATTTTCTGGGACCTTCTAAAGCGTTCTCGATTTTTCTAGAATGTTCCAAAAGCTATTTACTGATCGAAGCTATTTAGTGAATTAAAACTTTTTGGATTTTATTACTGGGACAATCTAGAGTGGCCTATTGTACATTTAAACTATTTTAATTACTTTAAATAACACTTTTTATAGAAATGCTTCCTCGTAACAACTACGTAGAGCAGCATTAAGAAAGTTCAATACTCAACCAACAACTCAAGACTTAGATTTGTTCAAACATAAAAGAGCAATAGCACGAAGAATCATTAAAGAAGCAAAAAGAAAATCATGGAGAGATTATATAAGTAAAATAAATTCAAATACAAAACCAAAAAACGTCTGGAATATGATTAGGAAAATCGCTGGTAAAACTCTATCCCCTCCTTTAAATCATCTTTCACAAAATAATATTAAAATAACACATAAAAAGGAAATAGCAAATTTACTGGCAGAAACCTTTAAAAACAATTCCTCGAGCAAAAACTATAAGCAACAATTTCAAAGAATTAGACAAGATGGGGAAAAAAACAAAAAAAGGCTGAACTTTAATTCAAATAACAAAGAAGAATACAATCAGCCTTTTACTCTAGAGGAACTCATAAATGCCATAAGGGAAGCACATAGTACATCTACTGGACCAGATGAAATTCATTATGAATTTCTTAAACAACTCCCTTCAAAATCAGTAGAATATTTATTAAATGTATTCAACGAGACATGGTTTAAGGGAAAATTACCAAATAGCTGGAAACAAGCTATTGTGATTCCTATTCCTAAACCAGATAAAGACAAAACAGATCCCAAAAACTTTCGACCTATTACTCTAACAAGTTGTGTATGCAAAACCTTAGAAAGAATAATAAACAAAAGACTGAACTGGTATCTCGAAACTAATGGTTTAATTAGCAATCTCCAGAGTGGTTTTCGAAATAAAAGAGGTACCATAGACAACATCATTAGACTAGAAACCTTCATTAGAGAGGCATTTATTAAAACACAACATGCAATAGCCATTTTCTTTGATTTAGAAAAGGCCTATGAGACAACTTGGAGACAGGGAATAATGATGGACTTGCACAATATGGGATTAAAAGGCAGGTTGCCTTATTTGATAAATGACTTTTTATCTGATAGAAGCTTCAAAGTTAGAATTGGATCAGTCCTCTCAGATTCAAAAATCCAAGAAGGAGTTCCACAAGGTTGTATTTTATCTGTCACACTTTTTAACATAAAGATAAATGATATAGTTAACTGTCTGAATCAAGGCATTGAAGGTTCTCTATATGTAGACGACCTTCTGATTTGCTACAGATCAATGAACATACATACAGCAGAACGGCAACTGCAAATGTGTCTAGATAAATTAAATCAATGGACCATTGAAAATGGCTTCAAATTCTCTCTAACCAAGACAAAATGTATTCATTTCTGTAATCAAAGAAAAATGCACAATGACCCAACCCTGAAACTGGAAGGGAACAAAATCGAAATGACAGATCATCATAAATTTCTGGGAATATTCTTTGATAAAAAACTGACATTCATACCTCACATAAAGTACATAAAGCAGAAATGTTTCAAAACATTACAATTATTACGGATTGTGGCTAACACCGACTGGGGAGCTGATCGCATATCACTCCTAAAATTATATAGAGCCCTAATAAGATCCAAATTGGACTATGGATGTTTCATATATGGTTTGGCTCGGAAATCCTATCTAAAAATCCTCAGTCCTATACACCACGCAGGTTTAAGACTGGCTTTGGGGGCTTTCAAAACATCACCCGCAGAAAGTCTATATACAGAAGCTCAGGAAGCGCCCTCAAAATTGCGACGTGAAAAATTAGCTTTACAATATTATTTAAAACTAAAATCATGTCCATCAAACTCTGCATATCACTGTACCTTCAAGACTAAATATGAATCGCTTTTCGATAAAAAAGAAAATACTATCAAACCTTTTGGACTTTACATGAAAAAGCTAATCAATGAAACACAATTAAATCCTACTATTATTCTTAAATCTACCAACTCAAAAAACCCTCCCTGGTTAATGAAGTTACCTACGATTTTACTAAATCTTACAAAATATTCCAAAATTAATTCAACCTTATCCAATTATTTGGAAGAAATTCATGATATCCTGCAAGCGCACCCAAATCATAAGCATATATACACAGACGGTTCTAAAATGTTAGATAGAGTGGGGTGTGCTGCTATTCTTGACAACATAACAATGAAGAAAAGATTGCCCGACAATGCCTCAATCTTCAGTGCAGAAGCCACAGGCATTCATTTGGCTTTAGATATTATTAAATCTAGTGAGGCAGATAAATTCATCATTTTTTCAGATTCATTATCTGTTCTCACAGCATTGAGGGAAAAAAACATGAAAAACCCCATAATTAATAATTTATTGAATAGGTTTGAGTCCATTTACAAAGAAAAAGATAGAGTAATAGTGCTATGCTGGATACCAAGCCATATTGGTATACAGGGAAATGGAAAAGTGGACAAAATGGCCAAGGAATCCCTGAACTTAGCTCCCTCTAATGTAATGTTGCCTCACACTGACTTCAGACCCTGTATAAACAGGGTCATTAACAACAAATGGCAGTACTTATGGAACAACTGTGATAACAATAAACTATTCAACATTCAACCCGTCATCGGTGGAAGACCGGCAATTGTTAGAAAGATAAGGAAAGAGGAGGTGGTTCTAACCAGACTCCGTATTGGACATACTTACATAACCCACCAACATATTCTAAAAAATGAGGAATCTCCAATATGTGTCCCATGTCAGGAAGTTTGTACAGTCAAACACATCCTAATAAATTGCCATTATCTCCGACAAATCCGTAGTAAACACTACAAATCTGATAACCTAAAAGATCTTTTTGAAGATAATAACCCAAGTAAGATCATCAATTTCATTAAAGAAATTGGGATCTTCAGAAAAATTTTTAAAAAAAAGTTTACTAAATTGGTTTCCTTACCTGAACTAGTAAACTAAATCGAAAGGAATAAGTTTCTCCAACTTCTGATCTTAGAAGAAAGCGATTATCAACAACATTTAACTATCATTAAAGCCCCTCTTTATAGGACAAACCGATGAAAACTGCTCTGCAAAATGATTACTAGTAATGAAGACTTACTCTCTTCATATGAATCTCTCAGAAAAACTTGTAGGCATTAAATAACCTTTGTGGGTTGATATGCCGTTAATTTCTAATAATAATAATAATAATCTTTACTAAGGATACTGAATTGCACTGCTCTCAAGTGGAAAGGGAAGAACTTGCACTTATCTATGGACTAGTCCAGCTGGATGCTTGTATTAGGGTTCCCAGACCTACTGGTCACAGTTGACCACCATCCATTGGTGAGGGTATTTCCTGACCAGGCCCTAGAAAACAAAGAATCCTCACAAGTTCAGTTTTAAAGAACAGTCACTGATGTACAGGTTTTGCATTAAGCACCTCCCAGGAAAAATCAAGGCTGCACTGGACTGAACATCATGTTACTCGGTGGGTGCCACATCAGCAGGCTAGAGCATATGCTCCACAGCCCCACCTGAGCAAGAGCAACTGCAGAAACACTGCCTAACATGACTCAGAGCTGCATTCACATCCACACATGAATACAACCCTAACTTGTAAGCAGTCTCATGGGAGGAGATCATCACCACAGCAGCAACAGACAAGAAATGTCAGATGCTAGGGGAATACATCCAACATGGGTTCCTCAAAACACAACCTGCTCTCCATCATCTGCCACCTTTGCCCAATGCAAAATGACTTGTACTGCCTTGAAGTGGTCCCAATTAAGGTCAACAAAATCCTCATAGCAAAACTACTCTGAACAGAGATGCTCAAGTACCTACACTCAGCATACCATGGTATAAATGGTATGCTAGCAAATGCCTAGTAGCAACTCTTTTGGCCTGGCCATACTACCCTGCACTGGAGGCAGACCCACCAAATGACAGCTCCTATCCTTCACAGCTGGGCCAGCACAGCCACTTGGAAAATGAACCTGACACATCAGATGCACTGGCAGATCACATCCAACTCTACCTCAATGTTGGTTGGTACTCCATCACCAGCCAGATTGCAAATCAAGCAACATACACCTGACATTACAGTGACCATGCTTTAAGCATCAACACCTTCCCCTACAACAGGGCCCAGTGAATGCAAACTGTCCCCCCACTACACCCAGAATGTGGCAGGCACAACACATTGGGGAACCCTGCCATAACACATAGATTGTTCAACTACCCCAAAGTTGATCCCCTCTCAGATACAAGGACCCACACATGAATATTCATATGCCATCTCATTCCTGACTACACCCATCTGACCAGTGGTCGCAAGAGGGAGGAGGCATGTAGAACAGCAAGAGGAGTAGTGTCCCTTGCTTGTCAAGAGGACTCAGATAAATAGGGTAAAGTTCCCTGTTAAGAGAACTCTCAAAATGCTTCCTATAACATGAACCTCGGTATCCCTTTCAGCTACAATCCCAAACAAAAGGACACAATTTTCAAAACAGATTGGTAGTCAGGTCATTTTCCTTCCATTTTCAAAGGACAGTTCTAAGCATACTGGTGGGGATCTTCAGCTTGCTGGAGGCTTTTCAATATCTCAGTCCATGATTATGATGGTCAATTATATTTTTGAGAGCACCTTTATCTTTACAAAATCTTTACATGTTGCATTTTACTTTCTTTTATATTTAACCAAACATTTTATTATTTCCACTTATACATAGCATATCCTAAGTATTTATTATATTCAGCTAACGTTTTAGGTTAGTAACAACAATAAAAATTATTTTCTTAAATCTTAAGTTTTCAGTACTTTTGCATGTTGCTAACATACACACACACACATACACATATATGAGAGAGTAAAAGGAGTTTAGCCATGATGGCAGAAGTTCTTGCCATTATTAGATTTTCACATATATGAGTCTAAATATGTTTCTAATGATTATTGTTGTACTCTGCTCTTTTACAAAGTTTGTCTTTATGAACTCCTGACTTTGTAAGCATCTTGAAATAGTCTACCACTGTCATATGGAAATTTGTTTATTAAAATATTGTCATGTTGACTTATGGACATTGAGTAATTGCTAAAATTGCATTGCTAAAACAGTGAGCTCTCATACTCAAATAGGGCAATAAGGAGAGGATAGAAAAAGCAACACTGAAATTTGAACATGCAAAAAAGCATTCCAAAAGCTAAGTAAAGTGCTGAGAAACAGAAAAATTTCATTACAAAACAAAGTATTGGATTGCTATGTGATATCTATCCTCTTATATGGCAGTGAATGCTGCACAATCTTTCCATGGATAATTGTAGTAGTAAAAAAAACTGTCAACTTAAAGTGGCAACAAATGTCTGCAATAGATTTCTTCCGTCTCTCAACTTCAACACTTGTAGCCAAATCACAGTTAAAACGTTAATCTGACTAACAGTCCAACAACCAACGTAGAAACAACAAAATGGGGTCCAACTATCACTTCTCACCAGCAAAGACGCGTCTGTCTCTCAAAAAAAAAACGGCTCGCTTTATACAGCCGAGGCCCGACCATAATTTACATACGAATCACTAGACGAGATTTCGCGTTAGTTGTCCGAGACCACCTGTCATAAAACATGGGTGCCGCCATTTTGATTCTTTCCTCGTTCGTCCAGTATTTCATTTTTCCAGGAACTGTTGCTACATGGATAATAAAACTGGAGGCAACAAAAATGTGGTTCTACAGAAGGATACTGCAGGATACTGAAAATTCTATGGACAGAGCAAGTAAGCAACAAGGAAGTTTTAAAGAAAATGGCAAACACATACTCAGAATCAGGAAGAGAGCTGAAATTCCTTGGACACATAATCAGGAAGGCGGTCTTGGAATCCTTTAACACTCACAGGACATATTGAGGACAAGAAATATAGAGGAAGGCAGCAAGTCACCTACCTGATTGGCTTGTGTGAAAGGATGGTGGTGAGGGCAGGGGCTTTAGCTAAATGAGAAAAGCTGCTAAGTGCCAAAAGGGATAGGAAGTTTTGGAGAGCCATAATTTTCCACATTCTGAAGGGATGCACTACATAGAAGACAAAATATATAGTCATAATTGTGTGTGTGTGCCTTTTTTATTATGGAATATTTACAAATAAAATGCAAGAAAAGTGAATTGAAACAGTTGCTTTATGTCTAGTTCTTGATGATTTCTTGGTTTTTCTTGTATATGGTTGGATTTTTTTATCCTTTGTCCCTGTAATGAAAACTCGGAGTCCAGTTCCACTTAATTTACCTTTATTGAACATAACTGAAGAGTCTTTCCATTTTGGTTAAGATAGTGTGACTTATTTATGCAAATCATAAGACGGGGTAATCAGGTTGTCTTATCACATTCTCCCTGGCTTTGTTTTCTTCTAGTCTGACAAAAAATCATCCACATGACTGGGTCTCTTGTCAATTCTCTGGGATCATTTCGGTGGCAGCTGATCTGGGTTTTCATGTGTTATGGGAACAGCCAGCCAGAAGTATTTTGTATCATGTTTTTGTCTCCTTCTTGGAGTGGGATGCTCTGATTCTCTGGTAATATGCTCTCATTTTGAGGGAGATGTTCTGGTGTCAATCTCTGAATCGTCACTATTGGGGCCTTGTTCCTCAGGAAGAATCCACTAGCATTGTGTCATCGTTACTATCAAGAGGGAAAGATATTGCTTCAGAGGAGAGCTGCTTCTCCTTCTGGTTTGATAACTCACCAACAGGAGCCAAATCTCTGAGGGAAATGTTCAATTGTCTCCCATTGGAGTGCGGATGCACACATAGAGTTGGTTCACCTCAAGCAATTCCACATTACTTACATCCTTTCTTTGTTGAACATAGTAAAACAGTACCTGGCTATGAGAGCTATGAAGGGAGGGAGATCCTGGCTGAACTTCGCCTTGGAAATTTGAAAAACTTTTGTGAGGTGTTGCATTAGTTCTTGTGCACAGTAGTGTTCTTATAGTATACAGAGCCTCAGTTATCATGTCTTCCCAATATCTAATTGGAAGGTTTTGGTTTTCAGGTGCTAACTATACAGTCTTCTATATTATGCTATTGTATCTCTTGCACTGTTCATTTCATTGATGATTGGTATGGGGTAATCCGGCTTACGGTCACTCCCTGTATCAGTAGGAATCTTCTTAGTTGGTCCTACATAAAAGATGTCCCGTGATCTGTATGAATATAAACAGGCACCCCAAATATTGAAAACAGTGTGCAAAGACAGCATATGACCACTGTTGCATTTACATCTGGACAGGGAAAGGCAAAAAGGAATCGCAAATACTCATCAATGACAGTGGATATTTGTTTCTGGATTTATATGGCAGAGGGCTCTTAAAGTCCATGCTCAGCCTCTCAGCTGTGTAGCTTTTACTAGGGATCCCAGTTCAGGTTTGTAGAATTTTGGTTTTGTTTGAGCACAAGTCTGACAACCTTGTGTTTGTTTCATGTCCTCAACTGGAAAAGGTAAATTCTGGCTTTGAACTACATGCATCATCCTTGTGATGCCTTGATAACAGAGCTCATTATGAACTTTTTGTAGATCTTTGGTGCTGTTTATTGATTCATATACTCTTGACAGTGTGTCCGACATTGCATTTTCCTTTCCTGACCGATAGAAAATGTCAAGCAAAATGCAGGAAAGTTCTACCCTCCATCTCACTATCTTTTCATTTTTTTATTTTGCTTGTCATCTTGGAATTAAATATAAAAGAGACTGACTTTTGGTCAGTGATTAATTTAAAGCAGTGACCAATTAAGAAATGTCACCATATTTTTAGCGCATCGTCTATGGCATAAACCTCCTTTTCAATAGCTGAATGTCTTGCTCAGATTTTGAGAATGTTCTGGAGAAGAACACTACAGAGCACCTGGATTGCCTTAACACTGCAGCTATGGCATGGTCGGAAGCATCAGGGAATGTCGAGATTCATCGAAGTGATGACTGAGTTGGCAATATCTCTTTTTAACCCCTCAAAGGCTTTAACAGCAGAAGCAAACAAAGAAAATTTGGTAATTTTCATGTGGGTGTATTTTTTCAGAAAAGGAGGGTATCCATTGAGAATAATGAGTGAACATACCTTTGATTCATTGCAAGGTGACTATGGTGTTGGGAATAGGTAGTTTTAGCTGTTCAGGGTCTGACTTCATGATTCCCTTACCCACAATATATCCAAGTAGTCTGATGGTTGTTGACCCATAAGAACTCTTGTCATGCTTGCATGTAAGATTATATTTCTTGACAGATGCCAAAAACCATTTTAGGTTGTGATTGTGGTCAGCCCTGTCATGGCTGCACACTGTCCCTTTATCTATGTAGGCAAAGGTGCCTTGTACTTTTTCTTCCAGAATTATTTTATCAAGGACCCTCTGAAAACTGGAAACTCTATTTTTGACCCCAAATGGAATCCATTGGAACTGATAAAGTCACCCACAATCTTCAAAAGCCTTATGACTTTTTTTTAGGGTCTATAGCTACTTTGTGGTAAGCACTCCTTAGGTCAAATGTACTAAATATTCTGTATTTGGCAATCTCATTTATCATCTCATCAATATGGGGCATGCATCCAGGTGTGTATTTGGGAGTAGTCTATGACCGTCCTTTTTTATTATCTGAGGACGTTATTAATACTTGTGCCATCTATGGTGGTCTGCTTTCTTTGATTATTCCTTCTCTTAACATTCTTGTTATTTCTGCTTTAATAAATATTTTGTCTTCAAGAGAATATTTTCAAGATTTGGTGGCCACTGGTTTATATTTTTTGGTAAAGTTTTCAAAAAGATTTATAGCAGCCAAGCCATAGATGTTCAACACCCAAAAGGGAGATTAATATTAGAATGCTTTTTGAAGAAATCATGTGCAGTATCTAAATTTAGTTGTTTATTTTCCAGATCTTTGACAGATATAGTTCGATTCTAATCCATTTATAAAGGAATCTCTGAAAAATTTGTCCTTTGCCTGATCTGCTGTCATCGCTTGAAAGTTGCAGTCTTGACTTTTAAGTGCTGAAGATACTGTTTTAACCCCTCATCAGGGGATTGGTAGCTAGTTGCTAATGCATGCCAGGCAAAGATAATGTTTCATCTCTTTACAAAAATTCCATCCAAAACGTCCATGGCACTCTGGTAAGTTTTTCAGGGTGACATATTGGTATTTGCATATATGGAAATGTGGTGCATTAGCAGGTTAAGTCTGTCCATATCATTAATAGGAGTTGATGAACTGTTTTCCAGTGCAAGCCCAATATTGTCAGGCTGATGCCTAGAAGATAGGTCTGCAGAAGCCAAGTTGAGAACTTCTGGTTTAAAGTATTTGTACATAATTACCTTCAAGAAATTGTAATGAAAAATCTAAGTCTATTTTGGCTTAATGTGCCTTTATTAAACGTAACTGAAGAGTCTTTCTATTTTGGCTAAGACTGCATGACTTATACAAATCATAAGACAGGGGTGGTAATTGGGTTGTCTTACCACAGTCCCTAATGTCATACACTGTTATATATTTAATTCTTCAATAGCTGTTGCTTATTCCACTCTGAACTTTTTTCACTTCTTGTACTTGCATATCAATACTTTTGTGCATATGATTTTTTTATTTATTGGATTTATAAAATTTGTTAATGTAATTTATGATTATTTTGTTTCCATTTTTTTTTTTTATTGTATGTGCACTTTTATGTTAGTTTTTTTCCTGTAGGTTATTTTGTTTTCCTTTCATCTTAGATGATGTTTTCTGTGTATTCTGTTTTGTTTAAAATTGATGTTTGTTACTTTTTGAAAATGCACCCACCATTTTTTCTTACTTATTACTTTTACAGAATTCTTAAATGTTCAATCACACAGAGAAAATTAAGTTTAGAGAATTTTCAAAGATTTTATTAAAAGTTAATTATCTATATTTTGTTTTCCAATTTAACATCGTTATGAAAATAAAACAACTGTGATCAATGAAGTGCACAAGTACTTTTTTAAAGTAGAAAACAAAACAAAGGAAAAGTGTCTAAACTGACTTTAAAATGATTCACATTTTTAATTTTTTTTCTTATTTTCTCAGATTTAGAGATGGGTGACTCAGCCCCAAGTATTGGTGGAAATACATGTGGTCCAGCAGATTATGACTATCTCATTAAATTCTTAGCACTAGGTAAGTAATTTTTTGTTGCAAACTTGAAAAATTTATATATATTTTTATTCTATCATTTCATAAATTCTCAAAGTATTTTATTTTAATTTGAACAAAAAGTTCAGAATTTATTATCAGCTTTTTTTATTTAGCTATAAAGTTAAAATGTTTAGCAATATTTTGGCTTGTATAAAATATTGCTCATTGTGTTAGAATATACATAATGGCTTTAGTTAAGAATTCAAATAATATTTGATCTCCACTTATGAGTACAAGATAAATACACTTTTTAGAGTTAAAATATATCAAAGAAGTTAAACAATCTGTTTTTGGAATATTTCAACAGTTGGGTGTGTCTAGAAATAAATGTAAAAAGGAAGAAAGCTTTGATTTACAAACTATGGTGAGTTCCTTTTTGTATACATTTCCAAGTTCGATTTTGTTGATGTTTTAATTATATATCTACTAATCTGGTCTACTTCAAAACAATCAGTAATCATTAAATTTTTTTTTCTTTATTAGAATTATCACTTTGGAGTCTATGGCAATATAAATTTCATTGACTTTTCTATTTTGCAAAAATGTATGATAGTACATGAGTGTAATACAGCATGAAATTATTTAATATGGCAATACATATTACAGCAATCTATGTAGATTTTCAATAAAAAACAAAGCCACTGACCTTTCACAAAAAAGCAGCAAAGTCATGTCGGCCATGATGCAGTTATATTAAGAGTTTGTTAGCAAGAGAAAGGAATAACGAGGATTAGAATGAAACAATATTTGTTGTTGGTAGAGAATACAGGAGTAGCGATCTGGTGTAAGTATAGTGTTAGGAGTTGACCTATTTCTTGTGCTGGTCTGGCCGAGGTCACAGGAGACAGTCAGTGCATGTTTGGTTGATTGAGGTTACAGTGGTAGGTCATTTTGTTGGTTGGTAGAACTGTTGTGTTAAACCAGGATGATGTTGGATTGGTGTGGTTTTGGGAGGCATGTTCCATGTCAACTGTGAAGGTAATGCCTTGTAAACAAGTCGAGTTAAGCCAAGGTGACTGTGGGCCATAGCTGTTCTGGTCATTCTCAGAGGCTTGCTTTTAAACAGGTCTGGTAGTCTCCAGGGGCATCTCTCTCTCTCTCTCTCCAGTGGGAACAATCATGATTGGCCACTGCCAGAGCTCACTTCGTAGACCAGATGTGATACATAGAGTCTAATGCACAGAAAACAACTTTTGTCATTTTCGTTTTCTGCCTTCATGGCATTCACATTCAGCCAGCATGCAGAATGAATCAGAAAGAGATCAAATTTCGATGGAGTATTCATAGTGGACATGAAAAAGCAACTGTTGAATGCAAATATGTCCGTAAGCTGCTCCACATTGCTTATAATGCTGCACTTTATAACTGGAAGTGTCATGACAGATAGAGATAATAATAAGCAAACCTGCGATACACTCTCCTGCTAAATGAAATTAAAAATGCAGAACTTTTTAAAGAATGCAGAACTCTGTAAAGAATAAGCCAAGTATAGCAATATATCACTAAAATCATGAGATTAGTATAATTGTTAACAGATTGTTAGGGTAATGTGTATAACCTGTATGAAGAAGCATTAACTCACTCACAGGAGCAATATATTCATCTGTTTTCTACATAATGCTTTGATCAAAATCCTCACTATGACTGATATTGTTATCTGATACTATAAAAATTTATATTCTAAAATTAAATGTAAAATTATTAACGGGTAAATAAAAAAAAAATAATATAATAGACTAAGTTTGCTTATTGCAATTTCTTTTGAGAGGAATGTTTTATAAAAATATTTATAAATTAAAGAAAGTTACTAACACATATTCTTTAAATAAAATAACTGCTATAATGAAGCCAGATGGCGAGTAAAAAATGGCTTGAATAAAATTTAATGTGTAAAACTTATATATGGTTTAAAGTGATACATGTTGTAATAATAAATAGAAGTGAAAAACATTAACAAGACTTCACTTTATTTGTGGATGACTTTCAAATTTGTTATAGTTCAATGCATATGCATACAACAGAATATCAACTGCAACTCTGCCTTAACAAAATAGACAAATTGACCACATAGAATGGTTTTATGTTCTCAAAAAGACAAAACAAAATATATGCTCTTCTGTTATCTTGAAGACACACAATGATCCTGTTTCATAACTTAGGAATAATCATATTCCTGTAGTTAATCTATACTAGTACTTGGGTATTATCTTTTATGAAAAAAAATGAACATTTATACCTATAGAGTCTATATAGAGAAGCACATGAATCCTCACTAAAAATAAAATGAAAACCTGGTATTACAGTACTGATTGAAATGCTCATGCCCAACAAATCCAGCATACAAATGTCTTCTACCCAAAATAGATCTTTTTCACAAAAAAGACCATCAAAATATATCTTACACATAAAAGATCTCCCTGAAGCTCAGGTAGACTTAGCACAAGTCCATGAGTTCATCAAATCCAAATCCCCACCCTAGACAATCAAACAACTAAATATATTTCCTGAAATATACAAAAACATAAGCCAAACCTACTACCTTCATTGACGAGCTACACACTTGATCATCTATCAATATACACCAAAGGATCAAAGGATGAAAACAAAATAGGATTTGCTGCCATCCACAACAAAATAAAATTAATGAAACAACTACCAAACAAAGTGTTATAGTGGAACAACCTGGCACACCCCAACATGGATTGGTCAGTCTATAAAAAACTGACGAGCTATTGAAGAAGGAGGAAAGTGAGACAGACAGAGAGAGCAAAGGCGAGCCTTACGAACCTCCGTGACTTATCTCCTGTTTTCCTTAGTATTACGAACTCTTGCTCATTTGTACTTTAAGTGCAATAAACCATTGTTATTTGTTACCTGATTTCTTGTGTTATTGTAATCTTTCCACTCAGGATTACTTTGGTGTTTATATTGTATAATCCATGATATAACAGTGGCAACGAGGATTTGAAAAGAACTCACAACACAACAGTGACTACGAGGATTCGAAAACAACTCACAAGACGATATAACAGCGGCGAATGTAAATTCAAAATAAACTCACAAGGTAATTTAACAGTATCGAACGAGGCGTGAAAAAAGACACGCCTCCAAAGATAACAGCGACGACCAAGTCAAACGTTGAATAATACGTTTTTACTAGTCGCTGGACTAGTTTATCGACTAAAGTTACAGTGATTTTTTTTCTTTTTATTTTTGTTGTGCCTTAAAAAAGTAATATGGAAGAGTTCTTGGAATTTTTGAAAACCATGTGTTCTGCTATGCAGCAGCAACAGACACATTGGGAAGAACAAAACAAAACAAATCGAATTATTGCAAGTACAACAATTCCAGTATCAACAACAGATACAACTGCAGGAACGGCAGGAACAGCAGTTAGACTTACAAAAGCAAATTTTAAAGCAGCAAGAAGTCTTGGAAAAGATATTAACAAAACAAGTCAATCAAAAGGAAGGATCAAGATTTTTCTCTGCTGAAGGGATTACTAATTCACTTTCAGAATTCCATTACAAACCGATGGAAGGTGTAACTTTTCCAGCATACTTCAGACGGTATGAAACAATTTTTTTAAAAAAATGTCAGTTATGGTCTGACGAAGAAAAAATTATATTACTATTACAAAAATTAGGTGCTCAGGAAAACACCCAGTACACTAATTTCATTCTACCAAAGAAGCCGGAGGATATATCATTCAAAGAAACGATTGAAATATTGTCTAAAATATTTGGTGAACGTGAAAGTTTATTTCTTACACGTTATAAATGTTTAAATATGGTTAAACAGGAAGAAGACGACTTTATTTCATATGCAGGAAAAGTGAATTCTCAGTGTGAATTATTTAAGATCAAAGAAATTAAAGACATGTTTAAGTGTTTAATTTTTGCTCAAGGGTTAACTGCAACAAAGGATAAAGAAATTCGTTCAAGAATACTGGCAATTATGGAACAAGATGAGAAGTAACGTTACAGAAAGTTATGGATGAATGTCAGAAATTACTCTATAAAACGGGACAATATAAGTATACAGGAGAAAAATATTGCCCAAGTAAAAAGAGTTAAACAACAAGTCTACAAGGAAGTAAAATACTACTGCAAAGCATGTGGTGAAATAAACCATGCTACAAGTAAGTGTTATTTTAGAAATAAAATATGTTATGAATGCAGTTGAAAAGGTCATAAAGAAAAAATATCAGAAGTCCAAAAGGATAAATACAGTTGTATCTAAAAGAGATACAAATAATGAAGGAAGAAAGTATGTAGACATTAAAATAAATGGTTGAACTATAAGCTGTCTGCTTGATACCGGAAGTGACATAGCTATAATCGACGAAGTTACATGGAAGAAAATTGGACAACCAAAACTACAAAACACTCAGAAAAGGGCCAGAGGTGTTTCTGGAAGAAAGCTAAAATTCAAAGGAGAATTTTACATGAAAGTGTCATTTGACGATAAAACTCTGCGTCTCTGGAATTCAAATTTATTTGGTATTGACTGGATTGTGTTATTCAATTTATGGGAAAAACCAATTAATACGTTTTGTAGAAACTTAAATGTGTTGAATATAGAAAATAGCAAACAGAAAAATTTGTTGAAGACTTAAAAGATGAATTTAAGGAAGTATTTGCTGACAGACTAGGTTGCTGTACTAAGACTGAAGTAAAGTTCGAGTTAAAGGATAAAGTGTTAAACCAGTGTTTAAGCAGAAAAGAAAGGTACCATTTTTGTCATTGGAAATGATAGACAAAGAATTACAAAGACTAGAAGAGATTGGAGTAATTAAAAAAGTAGATTACTCTGAGTGGGCGTCACCCACGGTGTATGTAAAAAAGAAAAATAAGAAATAAGAAAATAAGAGTATGCACTGATTTTTCAACGGGGTTGAATGAATATCTAAAGGACCACAGCTATCCTCTTCCTACACCTGAAGAAATTTTCTCATGGTTGAATGGACGAAAAATTTTCTCGAAAATTGATCTGTCTAAAGCTTATTTACAAGTCAAAGTCGAGGAAGAATGTACAAAGTATCTAACTATCAATACACATAGAGGGCTATACAACTTAAAACGTTTGCCATTCGGGTTGAAGGTAGCCTCAAGTGTGTTTCAACAAATTATGGATACAATGCTGGTTGGTCTTAAATTTGCAATGGCATACTTAGATGACATATTGATAAAGAGCCAAAATTTGGAAGAGCACAAAAATCATGTTCGAGAAGTATTCAAGAGAATATAGAATTACAGATTTAAAGTGGGCATTGACAAATGCGATTTCTGCATGAACAAAATTGAATTAATTGATCATAAAGGTAGAAAGCCTAACCCAAATAGAACAGAAACTATTAGAAATATGCCTATACTGGATAATGTAACAAAATTACAATCATTCCTGGGTTTAGCAAATTATTATAGTTTATATATTCCTAAAATGCACGAGTTGAGAGCTCCGTTAAACGAGTTATTAAGGAAAGGTAAGAAATGGTGCTGGACAAAAGAATGCGAAGAAGCATTTCAAAAAATAAAAAGTGCTTATCATCAGATTTAGCATTAGCACATTACGATCTGAAAAAGGAATTAATTGTAGCATCAGATGCAAGCGAATATGGTGTATGTGCGGTATTTTTACACGAATTCGAGGACGGATCAACGAAACCGATTGCACACGCATCAAGAACCTTATAGCCTGCAGAAAAACATTATAATCAGATAGAAAAAGAAGGTCTGGCAATAATTTACGCAATTAAGAAATTTCACAGGTTTATTCATGGTAGATCGTTCATTTTGCAAACGGACCATAAACCGCTACTGTCGATTTTTGGTTCGAAAAAAGGCGTACCAGCCCATACTGCAAATAGATTACAGAGATGGAGTATTATTTTACTCTACTACAATTTCAAAATGCAATACTTGCCATCAAGTAAAATCGCACACGCAGATGGTCTATCTAGATTAATCCCCAAAAACTCTGAATTGCTGGAAGAAACGGTTATAGCAGCACTAAAAGAGGAAAAAGAACTAGCGGAAGTACTTGTTAACACTGTTAGAGAGCTACCGGTGACACTGGAAGAATTAAAAAAAAAAAGCAGCAAAAATGGATGAATATATTACTAACATGAAGAAACATGAAAGGTGGAACGAAAAGAAGAAAAAAGGTTTAAGGGTGTCTCCATTTTCGATATGCAACGAAACGCTGATGTATACGGATAGTCGTAATACCGCGTGTCCTACAAAAAAGAGCTTTGAAAGAGTTTCATATGGGCCATCCTGGAACCTCCAGAATGAAGTCGCTAATGAAAAATTACGCTTATTGGCCTAGAATGGACCAAAATATAGAAGATATGATAAAACAATATAAAGGTTGTCATTTAACAGCCAAAGCTCCAGACTCAACCCTGGCCAAAAACGAACGTTCCGTGGACACATATTCATATTGACTATGCAGGACCATTAAAGGGATACTATTATCTAGTAATCGTAGATAGTTTTTCCAAATGTCCTGATGTTTATAGGTATAAACACCCGACAGCTTCAAACACCATAAAAGCGTTAGACGAACTATTTAGTCAATTTGGAGTAGTAAATACAATTGTAAGCAACAATGCTACTATGTTTACCGGGAAGGAATTCAAAGATTACTGTGATTCATTGGCAATTGAACACGTAATAACGCCGACGTACAATCATAGATCAAACGGACAGGCAGAAAGGTTTGTCGACACATTCAAGAGAGCATTAAGAAAAAATAACGGAATCAACACTGAAGAAAAAAGCTTACAAAAGATAACACCAAATCAGAATACAAATACTAATCTATCACCTGCAGAAATTATGTTTGCAACAAAAATACGTTCAGTGTTTGATAGGATGTTACCAAATAAGAAAAAGAAAAATTATATGAAAGAAAACACAAAATTTACAACACATAAAGAAGGCGATAAAGTCTTCTTTAAGAACAGGAAAGTGTTTTTGGTAGAACGGTATAGTGTCAAAAAGAATCGGTAAAATATTGTAAAAGGAAAAAAATTTTTTTGCAAAAGACATATTAACCAAATGAGATACCGATATATTGAAACCGTGGAAAATGACAGCAAAATACTGATGGAAGTGTTATACGATGCTTTCCAAATCCAAAGCCCCCCCCCCCCCCCAATACATAGTGAAGTACCGATGGAGGTAACATTGACTCCAAAAATCACTGATTTTCAAAAATCAAAAAATACACCAATTCGGAACGGTAGGAGAAAAAAGTGATAGACGTGTAGTCCTCTTCCTTTTTCTATGTCCAAATCCAAAGAGAAAAAAATATTGAAAGCAAAATTCTAGGGAAGAATTTAGCTCAGGGGAAGGTGTTATAGTGGAAAAACCTGGCACACCCCGACATGGATTTTCAGTCTATAAAAGACTGACGAGCTATTGAAGAAGGAGGAAAATGAGACAGAGAGAGTGAAGGCGACCCTTACAAACCTCTGTGACTTATCTCATGTTTTCCTTAGTATTACAAACTCTTGCTCATTTGTACTTTACGTACAATAAACCATTGTCATTTGTTACCTGATTTTTTGTGTTATTGTAATCTTTCCACTTGGGATTACTTTATTGTTTATATCGTATAATCCACGATATAACACAAAGCTTCCATATAAAGGCACCCCTATATCTGCCATTGATTTAACCTGTAGGGGTGTAGTATGTTGGCTAGGGTCACCATGATATAATCAATATCAAAGAAGACTGTGTTCTTGTAAAACAACACCCTACATTAATTTATGAACAACAATACACGAGAGAAAAATAATCAAGCTCAGTGAACATTAATAATATTGTATTAACAATGGTATACAAATTTCAACACTAAGTATAAAGAAAGTTGCTTCCCTTTTTCCATTAATAAAAAGGGTAATTTTAGCTAATAAATGTTGAATACAAAATTGAATGTAATTTAACTACAAAGTTCAATTGAAGTCTTAGCTTAAATAAAGAATAGTTCCACAGTGTTTTATCAGTGTAGAAATATGTAATGTTCATGAGTGATATCAACAAGATTTATATGATTACTTGAATTAGTAATAATTAAGAATTAAAATGTCAATATAGCACCGTGCCTTATTTTCCAAGAATTGAACTGCTACTGCCGCTGGCAAACAGCGAGAGTCTTTATATAACAAGTTTTAGGCTCTGGATGGCTTGGCGCCAAAAGTATAGAAAAGATAATAAAATACGCGATTGGTCAGGAAATGGACCAATCCGTGATTTTAGAGAAAAATTTGAATTACCTGCGATGGTTAAATTGTCCTATAATAAGTATCATGTATTTATTAACCAATGATATTAAAGAAAGCGGAGGTGTGGCACATGTAAGTGATTCCCACAAACCTTTAACATTATAACTTTGAGTAGCCACAAGAAATTTCTCACTTTCATCACTTTTATCAGTTCTAACAACAAAACTACTGAATGGAAATTGGCATCATGTCAAAAATAAAGACCTCTTTTTCTCCTGGATACCAAGACATATCATCATCAAATTCAATGATAGAGCTGATACAGCAGCAAAGAAATCCTTAAACCTAAACCCATCAAGAATCCTCTACACAGACTTAAAGTATAAACAGGTTTGTAGTAGTTAAGTGTCATGAGTTTTGAGACTCCTCTCCAAATAATAAATTATAACAAATCAAACAAATGATAGGAGAGTGAAAATGGAAGTATCAATTGACAAGAAATGAGGAAACTTTGAATGGGAAGGCGATTTCCAAAGAAATAGGAAACATATTTGATTTTCAGGTTTTGAAAATAGACTTTTAAGAAAAATACCAGTTAGTGATCATTACAATGATCTTCAAACAATAAAAGAAGAGAAATTACTGAAAAAACTCAGCAGATGAAAAATACAAATTCCAAAATATGTTTGATTTCACAAGTGAGTGAGTTATCGCCCTTGGACTGTAACCAACACAAACTTTGCTTTGTAATTATTTATTTTGTAATTTGGAAAAGTTAAAAATAAATTAATAAAGAAAATAAATTACCTTAGGAAGGGATATGTTATAACACCATCAACAATGTTGATTATGATGATTCCAGTCCCACTATGGGATGCTTGGAAACAAGATAGTTCCAGTGGGGAGTTTGAATAAGTTGTTGCATTTACCACGTCTCATGTCCTCTTTGTGTTGCTTCAACTTTTCAGCAGCCAGTCTCATATAACTTATCTTTCTTCTCTAAGCCCCGTGGCACAAATTTCGTTATTTTTAAACTTTTAAATTATATAGGAAAGGAAAAGTAACTGCTTTATTTCCATTAAATCTTGTTTGTTATTTCTGAAATCTTAGTGAGAAAAAGCTTTCTCAAGTTGGTAATTGATTTAATGTGATTTTAATATTTTGATACTTCTTCATGAGGATGATGGAAATAAATATTAAAATCAAAGTCTGTGTGTCTATAACTAAAAATGATGTTATCTTTATTTTTATTTGTTTTTTCAGGTGATGCTGGTGTAGGAAAAACAAGCTTTCTTTTTCAATATACAGATAATACTTTCAATACAAAATTTATATCTACAGTTGGAATAGATTTTCGAGAAAAAAGAGTGGTAAGTTTTTAAATTTGATTTGAAATAAGAAAAAATTTAAGTAGAGACTTACCACATTAAGTATGAATGCAATTTTGTATTTTTCTTATTAAGAATGACAATTTTTTAATTTTTCTTTTGTTAATCTTTTGAGTATAAAGCATCAGAATTCTTGTGACAATTTTCTATATGATACCCATAAATAGATATTTATATTTTATGTAAGGTTTTCCCTTATTTCCTCTTAATAAAATTATTCAGTTTTCATTTATCATTAGACATGTACACATTAACAATAATATTAACTTTTTGTATTGCACAACACTATGTTCATTTATGTAGACAAGGACCAAAAACTATTCAAATTTTGATCAATTAAAAATAGAGGTAAACACAGATTTACATAGTTTATATTATTCCCAATTTACTATATTTTGCCATTTTTATCAAGACCTTCATGGGTCCAGAACAGCAGTATTAGAGATTACTTCAGGAAGTTAACTGATACAGAATACAATTAAAAGGGTAGTTTTATCTATTTTAGTCTTAATAGACTGCGAACAATTATTGAAATCAGTTCTCTGGTATAATCAATTGTCGGGTATTAAGAGTGAGGCTCGGCATTGACCTGGCCTGAATTTTAAGTTTGTCTTTAGAGATGTAATACCTCTTGAGTGGTTGAATACTAACATCAGTAAATCAGTGATTCTTACTAGCTTATTTTAATTAATAATACTGATTTACAAAAATATAATTACTTTTTACCAAAAGCAATAAAAAAAATACCCATTACTAGTCTTCTATAGTTCAATAATGATGTTTTTAGCCTTCGTAAAGCACAGTAATTGATACTGTGGTGTCAATAATGGTATCCTTATTGGTTGATAACTACAAAAACCACATGACTAGCAGTGTACCCTGTACAGTGTGTTAACTTTAGATGTGACTTGATGCATTGTTACCCACTTCATTGAGTAGTCATCCTCTCTGTCAGTCATTTGCAGTCCCATTTTTGTATCACCTGTAGGCAATCAGTTTTCAACTGAGATCCATCAAGAATTCAGACATTCTTTGTATGCTCTTTGTATACTCTGGTATACTCTTTGGGGAAGCCCAAAAAACAGCAGTTTCTAACTTGGAGAGTTCCCTGTCTTTCTGGGATCTAGCAATCATCCTGTGGTTAAATGGTGCCAATCCCATCCATCTTCATTAATGCCATATCAACACTACCTAACTACCTATTATGTCATACATATCATCCAGCCACAAGTGGAAACAGGCAGGACTAGACAGAGTACTTCAGCTTATTTTTTTCTGTCTTCTTGAACTAAGTCTAGTTATCTAATATCAATTTTCAACAATTTTTGCTGTGTATTTTCAAAATTAAATATGATTGGTTTAACAGGAAGCAAATATAGTTTCAGGCAATCTCGTTAATCCTCATAAATGCCTCATATCCCAAAATGCCTATTATTCTTTTGCAAGCAAATTAAGAAACCTTCATTTTTTAATGAAGATTTTAGAATTTTTAAAAACTTTTAGAATTTTTAAACCCTTGATCTGACATTTGACATACTTGCTAATTTGAGCTGTATACATGGCAGCAGCCCCCCAAAATTGGGATAGGCGGGTACAAGAGGAGGACAACAACACTCAGAAAACAGTCTGCCTGTGAAGAGGTTATCAGAGAAAATACAAAGGATCTGCGGTCCATATAACATCAGGACAACCTTCAAAAGCTTGACAACACTTCAGATACCTCTCCTGAGTAAGACCCCCCCCCCAACAGAGGAGAACATGACTAAAGATTGTGTGTACGCCATCCCGTGCAGCTGCAGAAAGAAATATATAGGGAAGACAGGCCACCCCCTTAAGGTAAGGCTTCAAGAACACCAGAAAGCTGTAACACGAGGGGAAGTGGAAAAATCAGGTGTGGCTGACCACATATGGAGAGAAAAGGGGGTTCACCGCCCTCTGTGGGATCAGGTTGAGATCATAGACAAAGAACATCATTGGAAAATACGTAAACTTAAGGAATCAGCACATATGCTAGACCACAAAGATCTCCTGAGCCAACCAAGCATAGAAATGAATACAATATGGGAACCAGTAATAAGGAGTGCCAGAGAAAATCGATAATAACAACAAAAAATTGCAATATGAGCGCTGGTAAAATATGCATTGATAACAGCAAAAATTGCAATATAAAAAATGGTTGCTGAAGACATTAGGTTTATAATACACAGAAAATCATACACAGATGTCCTCAAGAGTTAGGTCCAGTAACAGGACCCAAAGAGTGTTAGTTCAATACCTGGTTAAAGTGGTGGAGAACTTGGAGAGGGGAATTAACAGGAGATAACTGACATCCATTAGACATGATACATGGTACTAGAACAGTCTACCCCAGCGAGTGAAATAAAGTGTTCTGTTCGACATTCCAACCACCTGAAAAAGGCTGGAGCGTACAACGGCCGAAACGTTGTAATAAATATGGCAACAAAGATGAGGACAATAGTCCAAATAATGTAAATAGTGTACATAATACCTCATCTCAGAAATATAGACAGAGCTGTAAGCTGTCTATAGAATGGCAAAAATTATTTTTCTTGTTTGTTCTGTCTGTTCATAAATATCCTAAACTATCTGTAGTTTGATATTGAAAGAGACTTGCCAAATTTACATATGAGCAAATAGTACTTCTACACTGGTAGAAGGCAGTTGAATCTCATACTCAAAGAAATACAATAATGGTGCTGGATCAAAGTATTTTTATTACAATTTCCTGAACCTGACCTTATTGAAAAGTGGCTATGATGTTTTGAAGCCCATACTACATCAAAGAAATCAAAAAAATAAAGCCAAGGAAGTGAAAATGAAATCAACAATTTATTTTTAGTTTCAGCAGGATTCAAGGCAATCATGAAAATCTCATTAATGATATATATCCAAAAGAACTGGATGACTTAACATTCAAGGAAAATCATGAAATAATTAAAAATATTAGATAAAAAAGAAATTGGTCATATCTTTAAAAACAAGAGTCCAATGAACCAATTATTAAATTTTTACATTTGCTAACAGAAACCAACTGATACTGCAAATTCAAAAAATACTAGGAAAAGATATCTATAGAAGGATTAATCTAGTTAAGATTAACTGATGGTATGTACAACATATGTTGAAACAATTACCAATGTGCAAAATGACACTGAATTCATGTGTTGACTTCATACAAGAGTTGATAAAAAAATTGATCTCTACTGAAAATGAAGAAATTGCAGATACATACATGGTAAAGACGGTGAAATTAAAATACAAATATTGTAATTACAAACACAAACAAAAAAGTGAAAAGTACTCAGGAGAACTATGCAAAACATGTAGAAAGAAAAATCATTTTAAAAGAAATGTATAGATCTTTAAAAAAAAATGGAAGAGAATGCAGAAATCAAAACGGACATTTTTGGCTACAGGAAATAGAAATACATTGGTAAAAAATTAAATTCAATGAAGTAACATTCTTCACTGTGCCACATCCCTTCAGATCATGGATGATCATGACTCTCCAAAGCTCCCTATCCTCATAGCAATTTTTCTCTCTTTACTAAAGCAAAGATAACCCTTCCACTGTTGCACCTTTCATTCATACACACTCATCAGGTAGGTAGCTTACTGCCTTCTCCTCTCTCCCTCGTATCCAGTATGCCCTGTAAAGATTAACCCTTCTTGCTTATTATGGGTCCAAGGAATTTCAGCCTGAAAAGAAAAATTCTTCCTGTGTTCTTTTTGTTGCCATTATTTTTAAGACTTCCTCATTGCTTACTTGCTTCATCCATGGAATTCTCAGTATCTTTCTCCCAAACCGCATTTCTGTTGCCTCCAGTTTTCGCCTCATCTCTGGAAAGATTGTCCAGCATTCACTGCCATATAAGAGGATTGATATCACATAACAATCCAGCACTCTTGTCTTTATTTCTAACAAAATTATTCTGTTACTCAGCATTTTACTTAGCTTTTTAAAGACCTCTTTCACTAGTCCAATGCCTGTTTGGATTTCAGTGTCGCATTTTCCATCATCTGATAAAACGTGTCTCGGATATTTAAAATTCTGTACTTGCTGGATGTTGACACCCCAATTTGTAATTCATATTTTGGGCTTTTTCTCTTGCTTTGTTTTCTTGCAGTTGTTTGGTCCTTTTTACTTACTTTTCTTTATTACCCTATCTAGAAGTTCCTGTAGTTTTCTTTCTGTGTCAGCCATCAATACAGTGTCATCTGCGTATCTTATATTATTAAGATTATGCCCACTAATAAATCTTGGTAGGGTCTCTAGTTCCCTTAGGATAGCCATGCTATGGAGCCTGAATAAATCTGAGGAAATAAACACATCCTTGTCTTATGCCCCTTTCTATTTTTGAGTAGTTACTCAAATTCATTTTCTATCTGTATGTAACAGTTTGCTCCCAGTATAAGTTCTAGATTATTCTAGCATCCTTTCCAAATAGATCCTTGTGCCATATTTTGTCAGATGCTTTTATGTAATCTATAAGGCATAAGTGCATATCCTTCTGCATTTGTATTGCTCTGTGATATCATTCTGATCATGAACATCATATTTCCAGTTCCAATGTCCTTGACAAAGTTGCACAGTTCTTGTTCTACTCCATGTTCATCAGGATTTGCATCAATTGTTTGGTTATGTAGCTCATTATACTGATTGTCTGATGGAGCTCTCATTCATTTGCACCTGGTTTCTTAGGTAATGTTACAAAGATGGATTTAATAAGGTATATCACCAGTTCTATATTTTGTTTGATAGAATATATTGCATAATATATTAAAGTAAAATTGAGCATAAAATTAAACTACCCTTATTACCATAAAAATATTTTTCCCTTAAGCACACTTGAGGAGTCCCACCAAGCCAATTCAAGATTGGTCGCACCCCCCAAAAAAAGAGAAATAGATAAGGAGACACAGAGCACACACTTACATATGTGCTAGAAGCCAATCTAATTGATCAAATGTCAGGTCTTTTTGCTTAAAAGAGGATGACAGATACCAAAACTGAACAGAAGGTAAAATGTATGTATGTAGCTATGTAGGTAAAAACAAATATTTTAAATTAATGACAAAAACAGAAACAAAGTATTATACAACAAAAAAAAATCACTAACAAAGTCATGAAGTCTCACCTGACTGTTTTTAGTTGCCTGAACTACTGCCATCAATAGTAACTCATTTATCTACGCCACCTTTCTATGGTAAGAAAGATAATATTCTCTGTAATCCATCAATCCACCTCTTTTTCAAACCCTTTTCTCTCTTCTTTTAAAGAACTCTTGTAACAACTCGCCTTGTATTTTAATACTGGTGGTTGTCTCATCTAATTCCACTCCACTGACCACATTTTTCATCAAACACTGCACTGAAATCTTTATCTTCAATTCTGCAGCAGTTTGAAAATTGTGCACTTACAGCATAACCTACCATTCCAAACCTGCACTTTACCATCAGTAGTGGTTATACTTCCCAACTCGGTGATTGCATCCATTCCAATAACAATATTTATACCATGAATAATGCATTTAATAACAATCATATCTACAGTTATATTCACCCTCTTTATTTGGACCTTAACCTGTCTCATCCTTTTACACACTACTTTTCTCCCATCAATTGCTCTTAAAGTGCCACTCCCACCTCAACAATTTGCAAGCTTAGGTGCAAGCAAAGTGCCACAAATATGTCATCTTGGAAGATATTTTTGCTGTTTGATTCAAACCTCTCCCTATATATCCTGCCAGTTCCACCAACCTACCAATTCTCCAGTCCACACAATTTAAGTTTTTTTGTATACTTCAAAGAGCCCTTCTGTGAATGCCTTCTTTAGTCTAAACTCTATTATGTCTGCATCTCATCCTCACTCATTTCTAGTTAGAGAGCAAGTGTATCTCCCTCTAGAAAAAGTGGAAGCTTGTGAGAGCTTGAAGCTTCACAACCAACTTCACCTTTTTTAGCCAGGCAACTATATTGTCATCACCATCGCTTGGTTTTATCACACCTGTACCCAATTTCACTTTTGCTGCCATCTTTCTGAAATAGCTTGTAAAGAAAAATGAATCAAAGTGATGAGCATGTACTTACTAACTCCTGCTAGAAAAGAGAGCTGAAGGGAAATTGATACCTGGGACATTAAGCCTTGATTCCTTTCTTTCCAATGTATCAGTAATAGAATTGTTAGAAATCTGACAGCTTTAACCAATCTAACTAAATACAATTCCTGGATTTATATCTCTTTTATTTCCAGTGTTTCTGCTTCATCCTTTCTCCTATACCAATCTGTTTCTGCTTCTGCTCCAAAAAAAAAGAAACCACTTCACACTAAGAATTTTTTTTCCACAATGCCTTTGTCCCTGTCCATAAAAAACATTCACCTCATTCAATCAGTTTCTCAGGTAAGCAAAACTTCTTCCTCTGCTCACACTATTAACACCTCTATAGATTTACTTAGATGGACCCTGAATGCATTATGGTTTAAAAATGGCAAGTGCCATAATTCAGAGAGCAATAGAAAAATAAAAAATATGTTAATATATCAAGATATGTTTGGCAGACAAAGAATAGTTAAAAAAACAAAAACAACAATGATGCACTAAATAAATTAAAAATGGCCTGCATAATCATTAATAAGAAGAAATGTCTATTGATTTGTCCAAAAATATATCTTGGATAATAAATTTTAAAAGATGGTATCTCACCAAACTCATATTTAATACAAAAAATATTAACCAATTGTAGAAATAAAAGAAAATATTAACTAATTGTAGAAATTAACTTAACCTAAAAATAATTCTAATTATTTTTTATTGAAAAAGAGCCCTGAACCCATGTTCATATGAACCATATTAACAATGTTAGACTTTCTTTCAGTGGATTCTTTTTCTAGGTGACCTGAAATTGTTTGTATTCCTGATAGAAGAACCAATACCATTATTCAAATATTATGAGTAATATTCTCCAGAAATGAAGTACCAAAAACATTAGTATCAAATAATACCCAAGAATTTTGCAACAATAGTCTGTGTTCTTGGTTAAGAAAAAGTTTCTACATTTCATATAAAACTGCACCAAATGGAATTTACAGATAGAATGGTTCAGACTATAAAAATGGGATTGAAAACAACCAAGACTTAGTTATAGAACTATAGCACATGTTGGTAGATAGCAACATCCATTCTGCATTAAAGTGAAGGTAGATTAGGACCCATTAACCCTCTCTTATTCCTTAATGAGAAAATGTGGTACAAAAAATAGTGAATCAACTCCTGAAAGAGTCAAATTTTTAATGCAGAAGGGACTAAATACAGCATTAGTATAAAAAAAAATCAGAAGGGTGTTATTACCCATGCCAACCAAATAACACCTAGTCAAAAATTTGAAGAGATAGAAGAATAGGTTATACTAAGTAATCACAGCTAGGTGCCTTTAAACTAATTTTCCTGGTAGGTGTAGCATTATGTAGTCTTTAAATTCTTTTGCTCAAGAGAAAAGTTATCTAAATAAGCATGCAAAAATGCAAACTACCTAGGAAGGTAGTTGTAAGATAGAAAAACAAGTTACTCAGTGGAATAAATAGTTTTGGTGAAGTGATCTTTTAAGTTTTTATTTTTACTGCTCATTGAGGGAATATGTTGCTTTTTATGCTAAGTTCATAAGTTTCATGCATAAGTTATTACTGGTTAGACAAATTCTTCTTAACATTGGTCATCTACTATTATCCCTTTATTCTGAGATACAAGTTATATCACCACATATTAACACTGATTATGACAAGTGTTATTTGACTGATATATAATTTATACTATTTACATTGCTCCAACTATCATCCTCATCTTTGTTGCCATATTTATCACAACATTTAAGCCGTTGTATGCTCCGGCCTTCTTCAGGTGGTTGGAATGTTGAACCGAACCCTTTATTTCGGTCGCTGGGGTAGACTGTTCTAGTTCCACTTGCCATGTCTAATGGATGTCAGTTATCAGTTATCTCCTTTTAATTCCCCTCTCCAAGTTCTCCACCGCCTTAAGCATGTATTGAACTCACACTCTTTGGGTCCTGTCACTGGATCTAACTAACACCTTTATCCACTGTGCCATGTGTCCTTGAAGAAGCCCGGAGCGTACAATGGCTGAAATGTTGTGATAAATATGGCAACACAGATGAGGATGATACTCCGAGCAATGTAAATAGTGTACATAATACCTCATCTCCAAAATATAGACAGATATAATTTATAATTCATTAGTATACCACATGTTAATGGAAACTTTAAAAATATCCATTATTTGGAAAATTTTAATTCTTGATACACTAAAGCTCCTTTATTTTATGATTTGTCCTACATAAATGAGAAAAATAAATTCATATTATCTGTCTTTTCTCCTTGCATTCTGCTGTTTTCAAACCACAGAAAACAATAATTTCACAAAATATATTCATGAACTAACAGACTATGGAAAATTGCAACTCTTCTTCTCAGCCAGTCCATCCAATGATCAATCCCCACGACTGATCAATGAGCTGACCACTTCGACCCAAGCCTTGCTTTACCCCATGTTGTGTTTGGTTTTGATCATAAGTCTGGCAAAGATTGAATCATTAACAGGAATTGTCATATTGGGTTGGTCCAGGCAAAGTGAAGTCACAAGTGAAAAAAAAAATAATTTGTGTCAAAGAAAATTTCTTTATATATACATACTTTGTACAGTAGTTGGTTAATTCTTGATATGAAAATTATTAGTTCTTCATGCAGCAAAATATTAACCCCTTCCACTTCATAAGTTTAATGCGACACTTCGTTTGGTTTAGCTAATTCTGGACAAGGCTTCTGGCAAAAGGCTTATCCTGAAGGTTTCTTTCAGGCAGAAAGTTACGTGAGGTCATCTCTCATCCAGCGTCTGGAACAACTGTCTCTTGTCCGCTTCAATCTCCTGTTTATAAGGACCTTCGACTGAAACTGGCATGGAGTATGATGTGGCCTGGGGTTCTGGAGATTCCCTTAATTACCAACAAGAGCCCATTGTTGTCTGGCTCTGGGAAATTAATTACATGTCCAATTTCATGAGTAGTGGTCACAGGATATCGATCTGCCCTAACTCTTTCCTTCTCATTTTGGTACCTAACACCAACACTTCCCAATAGGTGTGGGTAATTCCTCTGCCTTCCTTGATATTTCACTTGTGTCTGCCACTTTGGCTACCCTTCAACCAGTCTGGCTCTCGACCACTTGGCCTGGCCTAACTTATGGTCATTAATTAAAATTATCATTTGAAATTTTGTGTCAGCAAAATGTTCTTAGCCTGGTTTTGCTTAAAAATCAGAAATTTACCAGGTGGTTCCTCCAGCCAGCCATTCTCCCAAACCTGCCAGCATCATTTCATTCCAAATACCCTAGGTTACACAAAAAAGCTCTATTCTCGAGATTTTGGTTACAAATCAAATTTTATCTCAAAAATTACCTTCACTCTCTTATTAACTGTGGCAAGAAATGGCTTGTTAATTTTAAAAATAAAACTGCTCTTTTTAATCATCTTAGAGAAGCATTTTGTTTCCTATTAGCATGGCTGATGCTAACCTCCAGGAGAATGACTCATTGTACCTTCTCAGACTACTTTTTTCTACTGACACAAATTGGAAAGGACTATATTGAATCAATTGTTAAGTCTACTGCTAAGAAAATTGGTTCAATTACAACATTATAAGTTTACAATTCATTTATCTAGTCTAGTGCTCCTGCTATGTATTTAGATATTCTTGACAAAATCTTATAAAATATTTTTATGGTAAGTGTTCTGGTTAGCTTTACTCTTTGGTACCTAAACTTTATGAATTTAAATACAGTACTAGATTGGATGTGCATTGTGGTGTAATGGATATCAGGTTGGAGTGAGAACTCAGAGAGCCAAGTTTGAATTCCAGTCAAGTTCATTAGATTCACTTATGCACAAATACTCTTGGGAAAGGTATTAATCCATCCCTTCTCCCCCAGCTATGGGTTGAATAGCAGGACAGACTGGGTTCTTTAGCCTTTGTTGGCAACCAGTCTACCGCAGAAAGAAATGGCAACCTATTGCGGGGAAAAAATCGGCCTCATTAGTCATGTATCAAAAGATAAATGACCACCCAAGCATGTATCACATACGGCACTTAAATGACTGACTGACTGACTGACTAGACTGGAAGCTAGGTCTCATAATTTTACCATTGAAATGGTTAGATGTGACCATATGTTCTATGCCATCAATTTCTTCTCTTACACTTCTCACTTGTGAAACTCTCTTTCAGCTTCTTGTTTTCTACTCAACTTTGATCTTCAAAAATTTAAATGCAATGTCAATCATTATCTTCTCTCTCCTTAATTTCTTTTATTGTTCTCTCTCTTTAATTTCTTTTATTGTTCTCTCTCCTTAATTTCTTTTATTGTTCTCTCTCCTTAATTTCTTTTATTGTTCTCTCTCCTTAATTTCTTTTATTGTTCTCTCTCCTTAATTTCTTTTATTGTTCTCTCTCCTTAATTTCTTTTTTCTCAGATTCTTTAACACTCCATAATCTTGTGTCTTAGTGGCTTTATCGACTTGCTTGGTGTGACATAATTAAAAATACTTGACCAAATAATAAAGCTATAAAACTAGAGAGAGCAAGACAAGCTATACAAATTGCACATGAAGAGATTGATGCAAAAATAACCAGTAAATGATGTATTAGTTGTTTATTTACTGAAATTGATGATATTGTATTTTGTGAAACCAAATTATGTGGACTCAGATATTCATAAAAGTAAAATGGCAGATCAATGACAGATAAACAGAGCTTCCATGATCATGATGCACTGATGGTATTAATAATTATCTTAACTGTATTTTTTCATAACATGACATCCTCCTCATGGGATTAATATGATTTTTTTTTTTTTTTTTTTTTTTAAGCGTATTACCCCGAGCAAGGCCGGTGGCCACTATCACGCAAGGGGTTACAGAAGGGTTGGAGGAAGAGCAGATAGGAGTGGTAAAGGAAGGGATGTGGAGAAAGAGAAGGACGGAGGGCCGATCGAGGTAGGGAGGTTACGGGAGATATAGAGCGAGAGCAGATAGGAATGAAAGATGTCAGGAAGTGGATAGATCAAGGCAACTGGAGATGACGATTGACGCTACACTTAAACCGTTGGAGATTGTATTTGTCAGGGAAACAGTAATAGGGAAGGGAGTTCCATAGGCGAGATGTGCGAGACATGAAGCTATTGGAGTAGAAAAGACGTCTACACCTAACAGTTTCAACGGTGAAGGGGTGGGAACGGGATGCCAGCCTCGTAGGACGCTTGAATTCACGAGGCTTAGGGACAAGCGAAAGCAACTCCTCAGAGCAATTACCGTGGAAGTACTTGTAGAAAAGGCAGAGTGATGCAACATTGCGTCTGTGAGAGAGCGACTGCAGACGAGATGACAGATCAGGGCCAATCACATTGCATATCCGTCTCTGGATCTTATCAAGAACCCCGAGGCAACACGCAGGGGCCCCAGACCATAAATGGCAGCAATACTCCATGCAAGGTCGAATGGTAGACTTATAGACTTGGAGGATCGATTCAGGGGAGAAGAATTTCCTGGCTCGGCACAGGGAACCAACTTTTCTTGCGGTGGATGATGCAATTGACTCGACGTATTTGTTCTATCTCAGATCAGCGGACAGCGTGAGACCGAGCAGCCGCAGAGAGGAACTCTCGAGAAGTTGGTCTTCAGACATTCTGATGGGATGCAGGGATGGGTCCTTGTGGTGGTTAATGGAGAGCAATTTTGTTTTAGAGGCATTAAAGTTGACCATCCATTTCTCTCCCCAGTCCACAACCGATTGGAGGTCCTTTTCAATTTGAGCTGCCAGGTTAATTTTGTCCGCCTCAGTAGATTTGTGCTTGAGGCAGGAGTAAATAGTAGTGTCGTCAGCGTAGATACCGACTTGGGAGTCTATGGCGTCTGGAAGGTCATTTATAAATATGAGGAACAGAGTAGGGCCAAGGATGGAGCCTTGAGGAACACCAGCAGTAGTGGGATAGGAGTTGGAGAAGGATCCACTGAGAACAACCTTCAAATCCCGGTTTGATAGGAACGATTGAATTAGGTCAAACAATCGACCTGTGATACCATAACCCTGGAGCTTGTGAAGGAGGCCGGCATGCCAAACCCTATCGAATGCCTTGGAGATGTCAAGGGCCACGGCACGGGCTTCGCCGTTACTATGGATAGCTTGGTAGACAAATTCAGTGATGGCCGTAAGCACATCGGCAGTAGACCGGGCAAAGCGGAAACCATACTGCTTGTCTGAGAGCAGATCGTGGGATATCAGGTGAGTAGTCACTTCGGCGTTGATAATGGCCTCGAAGATGGGAAGGAGACTGATAGGACGGTAATTAGAAGGGTTGGAGGGGTCACCAGAGTTCTTAAAGACAGGAACAATGGTAGAGGACTTCCAGCAGTCAGGAAAACAGGAGTCCTTGAGGCAGCGGTTGTACAATTTAGAGAGGGCAGGTGCCAGTTCAGGTGCGCATTTCTTCAGGACAATGGCTGGTATTCCGTCACCGCCGGTAGCCTTGTGGGGATCTAAGTTAGAAATAATGCCCAGTACCGATGACGGGGTTATGTGCAAGCCGTCCAGTAGGGCCTCAGTTCTGGGAGGGAAGTCGGGCAAGGGTACCCCAGAGGAGTCAAGCATAGAATTGGAAGAAAACTTTCGAGTGAAGCATTCGGCCTTGTCGGCAGAGGTGGTCAGGACCTCAAACTGATTGAACAGTGGAGGAATGGAGGGTTTGTTACTATTCAGAACGCTCTTGCAGAGGCGCCAATAGTCCTTGGAGCCAAATTTGCGGGATGCAATACGTTCCTTCATCCGAGCTGCAAATAGTGCCTTGGCATTGTCGAGGGTACGCTTACACTCATTGCGTGCAGAGGTAAATAGACGTCTGTTGAAGTCGGACATGTCACTACGAAAACGGTGGAAGAAGTGGTTCCTATGGGCAATGGCGGCTGAGCAAGCAGCTGTGAACCAGGGGGAGGAGCGCGGTTTGACCTTGAATTTCCTGGAGGGGATGAAAGCTTCGATACCGGCTTTTTGATACCCATGACGCGAACAGAGAGGGGGATTGGCACAGCAAGATTCATAATGTGGCCTCAGGGCTGCCCACCGGAAATGACTGCAGGGACACCTATCCATGCGCGACATGGCACTACAGACACCCCCGATATTATGCAACTGTTGATCAGAGCGGCCGCTCAAGACGCTACGCAAGAGTTAGGGCTCCTAACTACCAGTCGGAAACAGCAACCAGGTAACTGTCAACCGTGTACCCTCAGAATGAACAGGCAATGCCACAGACTGCGCGCATCATGGGAGGAACACAGCGACACCAGTACAGAGGCCAGTGAGCGAGAGAAAGAGATCCGGGAACCCCTTCCTAAACACGAAACAAGGTTTGGGCCTCTACTCGCGTTCAATAGAAGAGGGAGGAGTGTTGACCGGGCGGTAGGAAAGCCTACCTCCAATTACATAAAACATATACAACGATGACAGAACAAAACAGTGGGGGGATGAAGTTGGGATAGTAGCAGGGCATATACAAGTTGAGGGTACTGGGGGATAGGAAAGACATATGGTACTAAGTTTTAACTTAGTATAAGTCCCAGTGGTCTATATTAAAAACAAAATTGGAGAAGGGGAAAAAGAGGTTAGCAGGCGTTAGTTTTTAGCAAGAAAAGAAAGAAAAAAATAAAATAAATAAATAAATAAAATAAAATTAAAAATAATTATTAATAAAGTATTTACTCACTGGAATTCAGTTTTAATATCGACGACATACTTCGCAAAAAACACAAGCGAAAGTGAACCGCATGCTCGATTCCCCAAGCGTCAAGTTACAAAGAACGCAGTGGTAGTTTTCTAATAAGTATGTGCTGCTAGAAGAATTTAATAAAGTCAAAATAAGAAATATGATTTCATATTTTATCTGTTCATATTCCTATCCAGAATCTCAGACTTTTCTACAGACTAAACTTTCTGTTGATGGATTAGGTTGATGCAAAATTTCCTAGCATTATTTTTTGCATAATGTTAGAAGTGTCCTTGAATGTTTTTACACTTTTCCTGTGTATGCAGTCAGTCAACTATATTATCTCATTTATGAAAAATTTAAAAGCTATAAAAATGGGTTTGCACAAACTTACACATTGGTCAGTGTTCTCTCCTTGCCTGATACAGAAAGTCATTCTTAAGCAAACTAGTGATAGTGAAAATGTTGTTTCATGAATCCAAAACAAAGAAAACCATGACAATTACGGTCAGGCTTCACTATCTCAACCTAAATGTATGCAAGAATCCATTTCCATATTTAGTGAGATGCAAAAGATTATTTATGAATTTCCTAAACTGGAACAAACTGCTACTGTGCAATGTTACAATGAACAATTAGTTTGAAAAAAAGATTTTTTCAAACAAAAAAGACAGCAGCTGATTTTTGCAACATGGGAATGAATGTATTCAAGATGTAAAGAATCATGGAGCTAAGATGTGTTCTGCCACATGTATTCTTCAAACTTCTGTCATTTTCAGACTATCACTTATTTTTCTTTATACAACACTCCATTTTTTGTTTGTGGCAAAAATTCCCTTGAATAAAAATCAGAATCTTTCTTTTATGATGTAATACACAATTTATCTGAAAGGTAGTATTGTCATAGAAAACCATAAAAATACTTTTTGATTATGGATAATATTTTATGTAAAAAAAGTTCTGGAAAGCTTTTGTGCCAACCTTGTATCATATTTTGTGAATTTTCAAATAAATACAAACATAGTTATTATGGCAGATATTAAATAAATATGGATTGTTGTCACTTAATGACATATGATGTAAGATCAATTAAGTCAAAGTTTGGGAAATTAGTTAGGATGGGAACTTTTCAGCATCCTCTTGTACATTGTAGTATAATTCTCTCCTTTCCTCTCTTGAATAAATACTCTCTTGAGAAATTTTCAATTTATTGATAAGGTCTAACTTTAAAAAGGTTTCACTTTCAGGTTTTCTTGTTCCGTTCAATTTAAATAGGTATCAATCTAGAAATGATATGTTAATTCATTGCAGAAACCAATGACATAACATAAAAAAGCAAAGGACATTTTTAAAACCCCAGTTTAAAAACATTCCTTCATCAATAAACAAATAACTGAGAAAACAAATTCTATCTAGAATGATAATACTCATAAAATATTCATAAGCACCTGTCTTAAGAATAGCATCCATCTGGTAAGGGTAAAGTATTGAGGGATAATGACAAGGAAATACACTTGTAATATTTAACAAAACAAGATAAGGAATTTATTTACAAATTTAAACATTTGAAGTTGTCAGTAGCTTGTTTCAGGAAAAGGAATTAAATTTTTAAAGTTTGGATGAATTGTGAAGAAGAGAAAATATTTATATTAAATCATTGAACACAAAGTAATATTCCAAAACGTTTCAAACAAATTGAGAAAGTTTGTTTTGCACATAAGTTATACAGTTGTATTCAACATGAATGAAAAGATATATTTTAAGGTACTTAGCTTTGGAGTTCTTTGAAATTGCCATGCTCTCATTAGAGACTGATAATGTATTAGCATGTAATTTGACACATTTGTCTCCTTTCTGCTTTTTTTTGTCTCTCTGCTTTGATTCAACTTTCTCTGCCTATTTATATCAAAAAGCGATTTCACATCAGTTTGTTACTTTTTTTCTGTTTGTAAGCCACACTCTTTCCCTTTGGTCAGAATAAATTTTCATATAGGCTCATTAAACTTTGCCTTGGTCTTTTCTTCAGCCCAGAATCAATCCCTTTTTCCATTAGTCAAAATAAATTTTTGCATAGGCTCATGAATTTGAAAACAGTGGAGAAGTTATTTTTATTTAATATTCACCACTAGGACTCCATATTACAAAAAAAATCAAATGCTTATGATTAATTATTATTAATTGTGATTATTTACTATTAAACAAAAGTGAAATTATTCTTTAAGGAATGTCACAATCATATGCTGTCAATTAAAAAAAACATTGGTCATTCTGAATAAGTTTATTTGCTATTTTCTCTCCAGCTCTCTTACTGTCATCTTTATATTATTTAGAAATATTTTTGTATTCATGAATGTCAAAATATGATCCATACATTTGTGTTTAGGTTCACAGAGTTCCAGCCATTGATGGTACAATTGGGCGCAGCCAGAGAATTCATTTGCAGCTATGGGATACAGCTGGACAAGAAAGGTATAGCATAGTTCTATATCTCTAAATACAGTCAATTGAATCTTTGTTTATTATAACATTGGCATATATCTACTTTTGTAATTTTGATAAATTTGCTATGTTTATCTGACTAAAGATTAATTTTTGGAAAACCTAACTTTTTATCATCCAACTGACAACATCCTTCTTTGAAACAAGATTTAAACATGTGGTAAATATATTTTTAAATAAGTTAAAAATGGACAAAGTTCATTAAAAAGGTAGAAAGATATTAAATATTGATTACTTTGGGATGAAATGATTTTTTTTTTAACTTTACATACTTTCTAGTAACAATGAGAAAAAAAATTATTGAACTTTAAGCTGTTTTGTATTTCATTGAAAATTAACTATAAAAAGTGTATGAAGCAACATTTAAGCTATGTTTTTGTTAATATACATTTTAGTGATACTGCTAATATGCCTTATCTTACTAAAATAACTCACTAAACTGTTCAGCCATATTTTGTGGTAGAAGTAGTTATAATAGTGTTTAAGTGCATATCTTTGCATATATTTCCTATCCTTTATTCAACTGAGACCTGCAGGGTTTATAAATAAAACTGAAACAGTTTATTTTTAATATTAATCTAAAAGATACCCAGTATGACTTAAAATTTGATGCATTATACTTTTAAAAATAATTAAAATAACATGATCAAAATGTTTAATTGTTGATTCTGTAGAGTTTTTTTTAAATAATTTCTTTTAATATTTATCTTTCTTTCAGTATATTATTAAATCTAATGACAACTGTTCAAAATTCTCTATATCTCCACTTTTAAGTTGTATGTCATTGAATATCGAACAAAAAGAAAATATAATTATCATCTAGAATTGCATTATTGTTGAAATAAATAATAGTTTATTATTTACACTAGTTCTCATCTTTGTTTTTGTTATCACAATGTTTCTACATTTGTGTCCTCCAGCCTTAATCAAGCGTCTATCATTCTGGATAACCTACAGTCAATTTTGAACTAAACACTTTATTTAATCTATAGGTAAACTTGTCATCCCACTGCCCATATCTGGTGATATATCATCTACTTCTTATTTTTAGTATTGTTTGCTCCATTTTCAGCAAATCCAAGTACACACTGTC
This sequence comes from Acanthosepion esculentum, assembly GCA_964036315.1. NCBI lineage: Eukaryota > Metazoa > Mollusca > Cephalopoda > Sepiida > Sepiidae > Acanthosepion > Acanthosepion esculentum. Next base: position 67,251,786 of record OZ038497.1, read on the forward strand.
CAGCCCAAGGATTGAATTCAGAATTACTGTGTTACCAAATTCACAAACCAATGCTTTAATACCCTAGATTATTAGCCATAGGACAATTCCCTGTAGAGAACTTGAATCCTTAAGCCTAACCTGCCTGCATACTAAGTGCTGCTGTGCTGTTGTTGATCATGCTTGACTGCATTCACTGATGCTTTTCACTTTTAATACAGCTGAAGCTGTTGAAGACTTGCTGTTATTTGTGTTTTTCTTTATTAGCGGCACCCATATCATATTTCTTTCTATGCTAGAAAGTATCTTCATTTGTTAACTTTTAGTGGATGTGTGCACATAACCATTTTCTTTTGATTTGTTATAGGTTTAGAAGTTTGACAACTGCCTTCTTCAGAGATGCAATGGGATTTTTACTGCTTTTTGACCTGACTAATGAACAAACATTCCTAAACACTCGTAACTGGCTGACACAGCTACAAATGCATGCATACTGTGACAACCCAGACATTGTTCTTATTGGAAATAAAGCTGACCTGGAAGACAAAAGGAAAGTTAGTGAAGAGCAAATACAAGAGTTTGCAGAAAAATACAAGTAATCATCTTTTGATTTATTTTATGCATTTTTTTATTTTTATCTTATTTTTATCTTATTATTTTATAGCTCTTTTATTTTTATCTTATTTTAGTTGAATCCTTGAAAATAATTCAAGGTAGATTCACATACTGGCTTATTTGATTTTACAGAGGAACTGTTCACTTTGTTTATACATTTTTTTTTCTATCATCAAACTTAATAAATTTGTATAAGATTATATGAGTGCCAATCTCAAGAAATTGATATATAGAGAAAGTTTTTAGATTCAGAGCAACCAACAAGTTATATAGTGCTTCTAGTTGAGTACTATAATGTATTTAGACATTAGTGATAAATTATGTAGTTGCATGTTTGAGCCACATGGCATTAAGGCTGTACCAGGAACAAAAACAGATCTTCAAAGGAAAAAATGTAAAAAAAAAAAAATTGAATACTCTTTTTAAGTTATAGGATTTTACAAGTTAGCATTAGTAAATATGCAGTTAAGTAATTAACAGATAATTTGGGGTGTGTATATATATATATATATATATATATATATATATATATATATATAATATGCCACATATATCTTCAAAAATGCTTTGTTAATTTTTAGAAATTGATTTTAATCTTTAAAAATTATAATTAAAAAAATGAATGAGGTGGATTCTTGTAATAATTTTTTTTATTCCTACTACATCCTTCATTTATATTATTTATGATAGCAATTAAAAGCTTATACAATTAAATAATTAGATAGTTTTAATGCAGTTTTTATGTTACAATTAGGAGCATATCTTGTGGAATTTGGTAATATAGCTTGAGAAAAAAAATAAATTAAAAAAAAATATCTGATAGTAGGACAAGAAATAAGCAGACTCTGAAATTACACATTGAATCTACAAACTGTCAAGGATTACTCAAACCTTCCAAATTTTATGCAAAAAATATTGTGTTTTGGGAACTTTTGCAGTAAACATAATTTTGGTTGTAAATATATAACATTTATGAGGATAATATACAGATATCTTTCCTTAGGTGCTTATAGATTGTACATTGTTCAATTATTAATGTTAACAACAAACTATTTTAAATTATAAAATTGCACTTAGATTAAGCAAAAATTATTTACAATGTAATACATATAATATATTTCTCTTGCCATCAATTTTGATGACATTGGTACACTAGTATTTAGGATAAATCCCAAATGTGTTTCCCAACACCCCAAGTATCTCAAGAGAAGAAATGTTTCTCAAGTTTTTGAAAGTTGTCAACAGTTTACTCTGTTTTCAAGAATGCTGATGAGTTCGTCTCCATCACCATATTGTTCCATCAGCCTCTTTAGTGCCATTAGCAAATTTTTTAAGGTTGTCATCAACAAGGCAATAGTTGATCATCTCACCAGAAATAACCTGAGTATGATTTCACTCCTCTAACTCAACTGCAGATGTTTTAACTGTCTTCACTTGCAGAATCAGTGAGGCACTCAATGGTAGCTTTGTTACAAGCAATTGCTTTAAAAATCTCAAAGGCTGCACAAACTCCTCAGCTATAGCATCTCTGAAAAAGTTTACAATCTTCAAATCCTATCTCTCAGGTAGGTTCATGATGGTTGTTATTAATGGCAAATCTTCTGAAGCTCACACAATCAATGAAGGCATCCCTCAAGGTTCTCTTTGGTTCTACTCTTTTTCTGCTTATTATTAACAATCTACCTATTCTCAGATCACTAGTAAACATTTATTATGCAAATGATACCACTGTTTAGGGATGTACTTCCAAAAATTAAGCTGATCAGAGCTTAGCAGCCAATCTCTCCTCTACCCTAGCAGTTCAATAGGCAAATAACATGCTTGTTACCTTCTATAGCTCAAAAACCAAACTAGTATCATTTTATGATCACTAGTTAGACTTTTCTCAATAAGGTTTCATGCTTTGAATGTCTATTGGGTCTCAAGTTCACTCCAAACCAGAAGTGGAACACCTATATACAAAGCATTGCCAAATAGGCTGGAAAAATTAACTCCAGAAAGTAACTCTTTATAATATTTGATCTTTACAATTGTCAGATTAAACCAAAATAAAGTTGTGCTGCAATACCTTGGCTAGAGCTGCTCAATCCTCACTTTCCAGCCTTGATAGTTCAAAATATTTATGCTGTCTTGTGGAAGAAGACTTATTTTCCACCTCTTTCTCATGCACCCAACATTGCAAGCCTATCATTACACTATTACTAAAAATAGCAATAGAGTAACAATAGGCTTGCAATTGCTTTAATGAGCTATCTTCTTTAATTCCAACAGTTCAGACCTTTACAGCTATAATGCACCATGCTACTACCACAGACTTGAATCACCTTTATTTCTTCCATGTTCCAAATATTAAAAAGGAAGTTCAACTCACCCCTCTCCCAAAGAACTAGCACATTTTGGAACAGACCCTCACATAGGTGTTTTCTTGAACAGTTCCATCTTTACCTCTTCAAGTCAAGGGTCAATGCTTATCTACCCTCCTTAGTCTCCACTTCCTACTACCACTTTTCCATTCATAACAGACATCTCATTCATAATTACTATTTTGACTATAAGCTGCTATCAATCCTTGTTTCGGGTGAAATTTAGTTTAAAAGTACCAAAGAACAATCACATTGAGTTGATGAGGTCATGGAAATAAAACAATAGAGATTGAGTCAAGAAAGAATGAAAAAGGAGAAAAGCAGATAGGAAACAGAGAGAAAGAAAAATAGATTCAGAAAGAAACAATATTGGACAGCTTTGAGTAATATTTAGAATTAAGGTTGATGAAATTGGAAGCAAAGAAATGGAAACTAGAAAAAAATCTCACATGATTCATTTCTGATGTAGACTTTACTTAATGCCTATTATTACAGACCCTCATCTAATTTTATTCTAAAATCAACATTAAAGTTTATATTTTAGAAGTACTTTGAATAAGGAACCAGTACTTTCAGAAAGTATGAAAAAGAAATAAAGTGAAATTGACAATTAACAGTTTTTGATCAAATCTGCATACATCTGAGCAAAGATTATGTATCCTATCTTATGTATCTTGGTCACATGATAGCGTGATGATTGGACCGGATACTATCCAGATATTAAGGTAACCTTGAACTCTCTGAAATAAGGCGAAAAAAGGGTCAGTATTTCAGAGAGTTCAAGGAATTTGGAAGTCATAGGTCATGTGCCAAAATCAAGGCGCGAAAATAAAGACCACTAACAAGACAGTCCCTCTTCAGAATACAAACTGAATTGATGTCCAGCTAAACTTGCTATGATCTGCTATAAATTTGGATGTGCAAAATTGATAGAAATCTATTAAGTTTTCTGAGCTGAAAAGATTCAGTAAAGTGTTGATTCAAAGAAACAAAACAAAGAAAGATACATTATCCTGAGAGCCAAGGAAAAGAAAGATTCAACTTATTCTTCACTCAGCCCCTTGACAAGTCAAAAAAGAAAGAAGAGAAACCAAAAAGAAATCCATTTCACCGATAAACTTCCTACCCAGCAAAGAGAAGAGAAAAGATAAAAGATAAAAAGAAATATAAAAGAAAAGAGAAACACATAAGAGACACTAAAAGAAAAGGAACAGAAAAAGAAAGACTTTTTCAAATAACGGATGTCCTTTGTTTATATTGCCTGTTCTATCTTTGCTCATTTTGCCTTTTTGTCATTTGTAATTTCATGCAAGTTTGGCACAGGGTCGTTTGTCAATATAATATTTACCTTTCTGAAAAGATAAGTCCCCCACCATTGTTTTGTCCTGTAATATTTATTTTTGTCTCATTATTTTGTTTTGCCCCATCTTTCATTTTTAATATACCCCAACATATTTAATCCCCATTTGTATGTTTTAGTAATAAAATGGTTATTTGTTATCTCTATATCTTTGCCTTCTGTTGTTTGTCACCCTACTGTGTTTGTTCATTAATTGATTCCATTTAGATTGGCTGTGTTTGAAAGGACCATTGGGAAAAGAATCCATGATTCTATATTGTATATTACTGTGCTTCCCACTACTACCATAACAGTAAAAGAGAGTGGTACATAATACTATATATGAGGAATTTTATATTCTAAAATAGATTCATATAAATAAGGCCAGGTGTTAGATGGAAATTGGAATGTTTTGTGGTTTTAATTTAAAATTACAATAAAAACAAGTTGATGCTTCCTCAAATCCAGTCAGTGCAGTACACAAAAAAGAAGCAACAATTATCATTCGTGTTTGAGGAAAACAACAGATATTTCATATCATGGCATGTTCAAAGGTTTATATCATATGGAAATCCCAAGTTTTCTCTTTCTGGAATTGCTTGTAATGTGTTGCCAACAAAATAGATAATCATGATGACATCTTCCCTGGTGGAACCCAGAAAAACAAAACATTGACAAAGGCACAATTGGGGTATCTGGCCATGATGTGTTTCAAATGGGGAGCTGGTTGTTAAAAATAATTACAACAAGTGATTGTTGGAACAGCTAAAAAGGAAGTATTACTATAGTTGGCTATGAGGTCAGCTAAAATTGTGATTATAGCTGAGCTGTTATTATAAACATGGAGTGTGGCTGGTGAGGACAAAAGCAATGAAGTGAACTTATTTTCATGATAAAATATTGAATAGAACTTGAAAAATAATAGATGATATTGGAAAACAACTTATGTTTTCATATTAGTATTATAAAGACAAAATATGATCCAGAATGAAAATGAGAAAATGATCTTGACAATAAAATTAATTTTCCTTTAAATGAATGAAAATATTATACAAAATACATGCACATAGGTGGTAATAGAGTTATTATGGGATAAATAGTAACAAGATAATGTAGTGATTGTGCAAGAAATGTTTGTGCTTTAGAATTATTATTTTACAGAGATATTCACCAGATGGGTAACTTTGTTAAAATCTAATTTCTACATAATTTCAATTAAAGTAAAAATCAAGTATTCAGCTGTTTAATATAAATCACATTTTGTCCTACTAATGTAGGTTTTGTTCTTGTGAAATTATTTTTCTGACGAAAATCTTTTCAAAATAGAATTTTTTTCTATATAGTACAGGCTCCGAGTAGAAACCCATACATCTGGAGGGGCAATTTGTTACCTATACCAGAGCATGCAATCATGCATGAAGTTTCAGAAAAGAAATGTTGGACCTATCAGAATTACTTATGAGTGTGCATTTTGCAGACCAGAAAATACATATCCAAAAATCTAATAAAACTGGCGTAAAACCTCAAAAATCAGATCAACCAAACCAAATTGGGCTTATATTGTTCTGGAGTAGAACAATGCAATGTCCATGATATCATAAAGATATATTAAAGTGCAAAAATAAAATGTACACATTTTTGCATATTGGAGGGTACTTTACAGACTAGATTTAAGCAACAATGTCGTCATTTCTGCTGTCCTCTTCGATTTTATGTGCATAATTAATCTGATTTTATGATTTTTTTTTTTTTTTTGTAATGTATCTAATTTGACTTGCATTTTATTTTTTGAATAAAGCTTCAAAAAAACAATGCTGTATATGTACAAGACATATATATGTATAAGATGATAAGGTGTTGGCTCAATTCTCTGGTCTTGTAATAGTGAAGGAGTTTCATTATCATTGTTCTTGTCACAAAGACTTATCCAGGCTAATCAAAAGAAAGAAAACCCTAAATGAAATTGAAAAAAGCCAACAAGAAGATGGTGAGCAGAAATCAAGGGACCAGGAAACAAGAGATGAGTGCTTTCAACATGTTATTAAGTTTGTGAAGGATCATGTTGTTAAGAATGGTCAAATAGTGAATACAGGGATGGAAGTTGAGCCAACTTGCATACCTGTATTCAGAGATGTTAGTAGAAAGAGGTATCAGGGATCATGTTTCTATGAATGCTTCTTCTTGCACAAAGATCAAACTTCAAAATTACCTCAGGGATGAGATAGCTTTCTTCCAAAAGAAACCAGGATTGCCAATGTTTGTGTACAGTAATAAAGAGCCAATAGAAGAACATTCTGATTTGAGCAGCTTCATGTTTCTCATAACAAAACTAAAAGTGTGCAAAATTGCAAAAGTTATCAAGGAAGAGATCATCAATGCAGTTAGCCAACTTTCGACTTGGCCTCCTTTCCAAGAAGAAGTGAAAAATGAAAGAGTGCAGATACCCGATATGCTGAAAAACTTCTTGCAGACTCTGCCGGCCAAAGATAACAATGCCTCCAAATGAACAAACCAGCTTGTGAAATCAATTGGCCAAGATATCTTGTTTAGCACTACTCACAGATGAATCAGAACAGTTAAACATCTGCAACTTGGTCTAATTACATTTCGTAAGACAGGTTCAAGAGAAATGGTGACCTATCTGAACACTCAGACATGCAATGTCCTACATTGAAGTCAACAGATTTGAAACGTCTATGGCTGAGGCAGAATTGTGACTTCAATGCTTGCATGATTTTGTACCTAACTTGGTTGTACTCTCCACATTCATCACCTTTGTGTTTAATAATTGTGACCACAACCCAGGGAATTTAGGCAGTGCATCCATGCATTGTACCAATGGAATTATAATTCAGAACCTAGATAATCAAATTTGTGTCATTAATCAGTCAAATTTGAGTGAATCTGCATTGACAAGATATTCACAGCATACTTCTTTCCAACCCATTCTAAGTGAGACAAAGCCTTACTATCATCCTAAAGAGTGACCTATTTCATCAATTATCTTAGTTTGACACAAACAGCAGCAACCTACATGATACAATGTCGAAAAGGGATGACCTGATCTGACTTTTCTAGTGCAAAAGAGGATTCCTCAGTGCAAGTTGTGCCAAGATGGCCAGGGTTCTTCCATGAAATGGAACCAGAGATTATCAAAGAGCTTCATAAAGTGTTCTACTTGCCCACAATGATTCTCCAACAAAATTTTCAACTGTTCTTGAGGTTCTCAGCCAGGTTAAAGAAAAAAAGAAAATATTGGACTAACTAGCTCAGATTTAGTTCCAGATCAAGCAATCTACACAAAGGCTTTAGAGATTCTCAACAATCCCCTGAATGCAGACCTCAAAAACTTATATTAATTTACGAATGGGAGGATTTCATGCCTATTGCATTTTCATGTCGGTGATTGGCAAACGATTCAGATCAGCAGGTCTGAGAGATATCATCATAAAATCTTGCTTGGTCAAGTCACATTCCACTGACAGCGTTCTGAAAGGCAAAATATTACAATTGCGGAATGAGAGTGTTTAAAACCATCTACAAGGCACTAATGAGATTGAAAATAGATTCATTTTCTCAATGGATGCACGACAATAGTGAGTCCCTCACTTTGAATGAATTTCTTAAATCAGTGGAGATAAAATCTCTTATTAAGCAGAGGAGCCTAAACAACATTTCGCCTGGAGTGGCTGCTAGTAAGGAAACTTGTGTTGACTTACTGCTAAGCAAAAAAAAATTGGAAAGAGCTGTTTGAAATCTTTTGTTGAGATGCAACTTATTAGAGGCACCCAGTCATTTTACAAGCCCCTCAAGAAGAACAAATTGTCTACTTTTGATGAAATGATCATCAAAAATAAGTTGAGAACAAATGAAGGTTTGATTACATTGAGAGCAGATTGGAATACCTTTGCACGATTGCTTGTTATACAAAGGAGAAGAGGTGTTAAAGTTCGAGCTTTCACTATATCATCTGTCACTGTGCCACCCTGATGGTACCATCACAAAAACTGTGAAGTCAAAGCTGTCTTGTCTTGCAGAGAAAATACCTCAGCTGGCAAGTATACTGCAAAACACTCCAAGTATTTTCGATGACATGGTGCTATTTCACAAGCTGCCACAAACAATTGAGACTTTTGGTGAAATCTCTGACTAGATAATTTTAAAGGTGCTGAATGAAAGTTGCAGGGTTGCCTTTATTCCAACTGATCACTATCTCCTTGATTCCATCACTTCCCTGGAAATGGGTTATCAGTCAATGTATGGATCTATCAGTGTCAGTTCTAAATTTTGCCAATACAAATTTCTAAATTTTGCCAATACAAATTTCTAAATTTCTGCAGCATCCACTAAACAAATTAGATGTCATCAACTTCATAATGGATGACTTGCAATCAACTGAGAATCATGTAAGAATGTTGAATGGTAAAGAGCTCTACATAACATTCAAGGACAGAGCGTTTTGTATCTCATCCAATGGGAATGGCCATCGATTTCAGAAGTTCATGACCTAATGTCAACCCAAGAAGCTGACACAAAGATATTTTTGTGCACAAAATATGCATCTTCTCTTAGATTTGATTTTATTAGAATTTCTACAGTGGACTTGGGTTCTATCATTGTACTACAAAGAATTGATCCAGACTAATTTGCTACTGGACTTTAGTTCAGGATCCAAAGAAGGGATCTACGATATTGACAGTGCTGACATATCAGCTGAATTGGCCAAAGCCAGCTCTTCACACACTATCAGGTTGTGATTCTACAAGTAGCTTCAGTGGCATAGAGAAAAAGAAATGCCTTCAAGTACTAAAGTTCAACCAACACTTTATTGAGGCAGCATGCTTACTTGGAGAGAGTACAGCCATCCCAAATGTTGTGCTGGGAATCATAGAAGAATATGTATGTTTTCTATATGGGACAACAAACGAGACTAGTGTCGATGTCTCAAATTACAAGCTCTTCACCAACAGTTGGAAGTTTCCTGATCCCGATAAACTGTCTCCAACGTAGGATGCCTTGTATCGACACATCAAATGAGCAAATTACCAAGTGCTCAAATGGAAACAGGCTCTGGACTGATCCAAATGTCAATGGATGGAGAGTATCTGATGATGGTAACCTACAGATTGAATGGGGAATGAAGAAGCCAGCACCCAACTCAACCTTGGAGTTTGTTTTTGTGGTTGCAAAAGAAACAGATACACTGGTGGAGCTTGTGGCTGCTTCAAGCTGAGTCTTCCTTACAGCAATCTTTGTGAGTGTGAAAACTGCAAAAACATTGTCAATGAGGATGTCAGTGATATTAGCCTTTATGAGAGTGACTCAGAAGCCGTAGATGACACTTTTGGCAATGATACGAATTTAGGATTGTAATGATATTAGTTCACAAAAATCATATTTTCTGCATGTACATCTGTGATCTCTTACATTCAAGTCTGCATATTTTGTTCAGTAAAATACAACCTAACAAGTGTTTGTTACAGGCATATACATCATTATTTTTTCAAGCTTTGTTCAAATATTAAAATGAAAGTCAAATTAGTCACATTGTGACAAAAAATCATAAAATCAGATTAATTATGCACATAAAATCGAAGAGGACAGCAGAAATGACGACATTGTTGCTTAAATCTGGTCTGTAAAGTACCCTCCAATATGCAAAAATGTGTACATTTTATTTTTTCACTTTAATATATCTTTATCATACCATAAACATTGCATTTTAACACATTCCAGAACAATATAAGCTCAATTTGGTTCAGTTGATCTGTGTTTGAGGTTTTACACCTATTTTATTAGATTTTTGGGTATGTGTCTTCTGGTCTGCAAAATACACACTTATAAGTAATTCTGACAGGTCCAAGATTTCTTTTCTGAAACTTCATGTATGTATGCATGGCTCTGGTATATGTAACAAATTGCCCCTGCGGATGTATGGGTTGACAACCGCACACACCCCCACCCCTCACCCTGGAGCCTGTACTCATACTATCATGTATATTTACCATATAAATATATAATGTATATGTTCAAAAAGTTTGTTCATTTATCTTTTATTTGATTTGTGGTGAAAATTATTTTCCACTAATTAGTAAAGTAGAAGTTATTTTTTAAAAATCTGTATTATCTTGTGTCCATTTTTATGACAAATTTTGGAAATTAGAAAATATTGGCAAATTCATTTAATAAAAAATAATGCTTGTCTAATGCAAGTATTCTAAATTTTGCATTTGATCTTGTCCATCAATTTTTGTTATAAGTGAAAATCTGTCTACTCACATTTGCTAGGTAAATCTCTGCTTCATGGAGAAGGTCTTATATCAACAATGCCACATGCACACTGCCATTCCTTAGTAGATTGTTTTCAATTTTTTTTTCTTTACTCTTATTAACAATAATGATTATATTTTCTCTGAGAAATCTGCAAACATGTACACAAATGAACCATTTTTTCTAGTAGGCATGTGTCCAGCTTCCCTTTTTTAACCAGAGACTGGAGAAACTGCTTTCTCCCCCTATTTTTTTCCTGAAATAAAATCACTGGAAATTTTTGCAGATACTATATATAAAAATAATAATAATTTTCCAAGTCATTGTGTAACATAACATGTTATGTTTCATTTTATTTTTTTCAGCTTGGTCTATTTTGAAGCAAGTGCTGCCACTGGCCAAGGCGTAGCTAAGGCTGTTGAGTACCTTCTAGACAAAGTGATGATAAGTATGGAACAGTGTGTGGACAAAGGAAAACTTTCCAGAAAGATGGGCCGTTTTGTTGGAAATAAACTAAATGTCACTGAAATTGATTCTTTGGATAATAGATCTAACTGGTGTGGCTGTTAGCTTTGCTGAAGATTAACACCATCTTTATTCTTTATACTCCTCCTGCCTCTTACTTGCTTTTTCATCTTTGATTATTTGTTATATATATGCCTCTTTCTTATTGTTCAGAGAGATAACTCTTTGTTAGTGCTATTGCTACATAGCAGATATGAGTTATGCAGTACTTTGGTACTATTTACTTGTTATTATTAAAAAGAATGTACTAAAAACTAAAATACAATTTTTATAATCCTATCAAGCACTATGAGACAATGTTAACTATTTTTTGTTATGTGATACAAATAATATATCACCATTTGATGCCATAAAATGTCTTCTACACTACAGTAAAGTCAGATATGATGTTATAGCAAAAAAATCTATTTTGTGGGGTACTCTGAAGTACTTTATACTCATCCTTTTTTGATTCCATCCTACTGATTCCTTCACAATTACTCATAATTCTTTAACTATATGTGATACCCTACCATAATATGGTGCTATTTAGTATTTTGCTACATTAGTTTATGCAATGTGATACTGTATTGATGTTTTATTGCATACTACAAAAAAATTAGAACCTATGTAGTATCAAACATATCTTTCCTTCCAAATGATTGACTAGATCTTCCTTGGTTCTCCTCTCACAAGAGATGAAAACTTACAACTGATGAAATGCCATGTACTGTCCAATTCATCTCAGTGACTTATGCTCATAGACTCTATTAAAAAAGTTATTTTTAAAAAGAGAATTTATTATGGAAATTGGTGAAAAATTCCATTAGCTTTAGCAAAAAGGACAAGTTTAATATTTTATTTAAAAAGGTTATTTTTTGTTGTTTTTTTTTTCTTTAATTCTTTTTATAATTCAGATCTATGGAGATAAAAATGAACCAAATTACATTTCTTAAATGAGTAATAAAAGCATCTCTATTATGTACTCACAAATATAATTAAAAATAGAATGAATAATGTATGCAACTATAAGTTTTACTGATTTTCTAAATTACTATAAGTAATCACTATTTAAATTAGCAAGATAGAAAACTAATTAAGACCTTTAATTTTTTGTTCATTCCTAATACACTTCATTAAAAATCACATAATATTTATAAATTAAGCAGAAATGTGTCATTAAATTCATTAGTATATAAAATTTCACCTTAAAAATGTGTTGTGGTATTAATTTATTCATAAAACCAGAAGTGAAAACTTCAGCCATAAAAGTTATATCCTTCAAACATATCATAAATTTACTGAAAGACGTGTTGATGAGATCTATGGTTACAATAGATAGTAATGATTTAAATTCCAATGATTTTTTAAATATACTCACTCAGTATTTATATTTAAATCTCCCAGTGCCACACAAGTTGATCAGTTTTTGTAGTTTTTGATTATCACTATCTTCTCTTTCCAACACCATATTTCCCTGAGAAGCAAATAACTGTCTATGATATTAATAAGTATAATAAAATCTCTCCTAACAATTGCATGTGTTTAATTTTGTCTTATAGTGTTTAAAAATATGTATGGTTTTCAACAAATTTAATTCACAAGAAAGAACAAGGTATGGAAAACTTTAAGAGAACAGAGATGTAAATGTGATAATTTTACTTTTTGGTTTATTTTCTAAAATATTCTTACAAGCCAACACAACTTTGTAGAATGATCTGATAAGACATTGACAGTATCATGCAGAAACCAAACAGGGTAGCCCAAACTTATTTTTGCATGGTTTATTTAACTGTTATTGTCCCCACCCCCTCACAAAAAAAACTCTAAAAATGTTGAAGCTCATAAGGAACAATTTTTCTATTCCAATTTACCAAATATTAACTAATTGACTTTAATGACAAGGTTCTGAAGAAAAAAAAATCACAGAAATTCAAATATGATTAATTTTCAGGTAAATACTACTTTGTTCTAGCTTTAGATAAATATATATTTTAATAAATAAGCCATAATCAAATTTCAGATCATCAAGAGGTTAAATTTTTTTTTATATTTTTGACAAAAATTATTTCTCTAATATTTGAGATGGTGCTGAAAATTTTTCAACCTGACCCACTTCATTTTAACTACCAAACATCAGTATACTGAGTTTGGGAAAGGAATCATGTTAAGAACTTTTCAGTGCCCCGTTGTAATTTAGTAAAAGATTTACATTAATATTTTTATAAAAGTATTTTCTGAAGATTGGTGTTTCTACCATTTTGTTTGGCAAATCTAATTAATCCATTATTCCAATCAAGTAAGCCCTTGATTAGCAAATTGCTTAGAGCACTTGATTAGAAAGATGCAAATATAAGCAATCTTTTTACTGTTCTGACTTTAAATGATCAGCTTTTGATGAATTAATTGCTATATTTTCTTATTAAGTATTAAAAAGTAAAATATTATTAAAAAATTTTAAGTAGTTTATTGCCTGGTTCATATTCCTTCCTTGTCTTTTGAACAAGAGTCAACATTTATCCTTTGTTTCCTGTTTAGGGTTGAGTTTCCAGTTCCTTCTCCTAAAGTCTTCTTATTTTCTTTCACCCCCAGTAACCTCTTGCATCTTTGTGGCTTTATTGTCTTGCCTGGGGTGAAATGATTAAAATAAAATATTCTTTGTCTTTTAATCTTTACAAACAAGCACATATAAAAAAAATTGTCAGCAGGAGAATGGCAAAATCATTTTTCTTAGAGCATTATCTGCAGTAAAGAATTATTATAAAGGTAATTAGAAGTTCATTTGTGAATAAGTGATTTTAGGCTGAATTATTGAGCATTTTTCTACAAGAACTCTTGTAGTAATTTAAAATTTTTAAATCTGTTCCTTAAAGGAATCTAATAAACCACTTTGCCCAGATTTGTTTAATTTAACCTTGTTGCTGGTGAAATAACTTCTGGCTGGGAGCAAATATTTCTTATTGAAAAAACTAATAGAATTTAACTAACATAATTAGAAATGCATCAAATAATTAACAAAAATTCATAAATATTGACATGACTAATATGTAAAATAATTTATGTATATTTGCGCACAAATCTGTGCTCACTCACATATATTGTAATTTTTGCTACTAATTTTTTCACCTTATAAACTGAAAATACTTTATGCCAGACAACTTTTTCCTTTTTGTCAAATAAAAAATAACAAAATCACAAATATTTCTAAATTATATTTGGTATACGATATTACTTTCAGTTTGAGATACTCAAAGAAAAAGCTTAAAACAATTATGTGAAAAGATATATTTTAACTATTTGCTTTTTACACTTACTGGTGGTATTTTATTATTTGTCTCTCTCTCTCTCTCTCTCATGTGAGATTATATAGAATAAAGGCAATAAATTTGTACTGTTGAAAGGAATTTTAAATATGTTTTCTTTTAATTATTTTCTGTATAATTTCCAATATATTTTATGCTTTTATTAAAATTATTGTTTTATTGTTGACTTTGCATAATAAATATTCTACTATGCTGGTATTTCATCCATACTAATATTCTAACCAACAATGTTTTTCTTCCTACCCACACACCAATGTCATAACTATGTATCATCTTTTACACATTTTGTGCCAGTTTTTGACTACATATATATCACTGAATCTTTTAATATCACATTTATGATTTGAAAATACTGATCTATTTATTATTACTTGCTAAAATCTTACTATCTTAAAAATTTATAATTATTTCTTGAAGTTATTAGAATTTATATTCTTTATTCACTAGAAAGTTAAAAATTAAAACATTTTGATTTTCTCTGAATTATATATTAATTTACTCAGTCTTCAGATGTCTGTCATAGTTAGAAACCTAAGAATTTAAAAACAAATCTTTTATTCAGTTCATGGGATAGTTCTTTCTTAATCCAAAATCAACACCATTTAGAAGCCTTTAAGAATAAACATTAGACTCAAAAATTCCATTACTTAAGTACAATAGAAGTATTTTAAGTTATATACTCTAGTTCAGTTGAAGAGGTAGATTAAATAAGCTACACACTTCCACCACTAAAATGTCCTCCAATATTCATGGCCATATGAATAAAAGCATTGGTTAAAACAGATCTAGTTACATTACCATTATAAGTTCACTCTTTGTGACAGGTCATTTAAAGTTATATATACGCTGGTTCACTGAAAGAAACAATTTATATCATAAAATACTTTTTCTGTATATCAAGACTAATTCAAATTGACTGGAAAGAGTTTTTGTTTTGAAATTGCTACAATTGCTGATTTTAGTGCCATTTTTAGCCATCTTTCATCACAATGTAATTCTCTTTATTAAAAGATCTTTCAAAAATAAAATATACTTTTCTGAAATTTGAGGAATATTAGCTGATTTAAAGTTTAATTAATCTAATTTGAAATAAATATTACTTTAAGTTTAAATATTGCAAAAATGTATTTTTTAACACAGTGGTAGCCATTTATTTAAGGTGCTGACAGCTTGACTGTTCATCTAATTTTTTTCTGTGGTGGACATATATGTAAAATTTATTTGAAGAATATAATGTGAGTGTTCTTTTACATAATTTTTAACTAACCAGTAATCTAAAAAAATTTAGGAAAATATTCTCCATAATCTAATGTTTTATTGAATTTTAGGTAATTTGGCTTTAATTTTCTATACTTATCACCCTTATTTTCTGATAATGTCATGAATGGATATCTGTATTTACAAAAATCATCACATTTATACACAAAAAAATTTCAAAATTCTTTTTAAAATATTAGGGGTCAATGAATTGTACTAAGCTTTTCTATTTATGATTAGTAAATATAGTTTTTACTTAATAATGGTATCACCTAACCCCTTCAAAGTAAGGCAGAATTTTAAAAGATTTAAAACTTTATAAATTACTCTAATTAAAATTTTTTTTAAATGGAAACAATTCTTGTAAAAATTCATTATTCATTGAAAAGTTTTTTCTTAAAACAATAGTGTCTGTCCATAATGTACGTTAGAGTCTAGTTGTAAAATAAACAAAAGTTATGATTTAAATTCTCCAAGGAGTCTTGCTTTTAACTAATATAAACAAGCTCAACAAAATTTATTTTCTTGAATATAAATTAAATAAGTGGGGGCGGGGGTTGTAAAAAAATTTAAAAATAAATATTTTTATCAAGATTTTCTAAAAATTAAATTTTTTTTAAATGTTTTAATTTGTGAATAAGTTCTGAAAGTTTCATTAAAATCCAACAATTATTTGATTTTTGCAAGACTTTCTAAATGTATTTTTAACTGCAAAAAAGATACTAAAATTTCCTATACTAATCTTTAGCCCTCTTACCCCTCCCTGCACTGATGAAAACAAAAAGATTTTTAATGAAAATTTTGAGCAGTTGCCATGAAAATATTTGTAGAAAAGGCAGAGGGAAGGCACATGTCATTGAGAAAGAGACTGAAGTCAAGATCGATTACATTGCAGATCTTTCTTTGGATTTTGTCAAGAATGTCGATATGAGTATCAGGAGCAGCTGACCAGATATGGCAACAGTTTTCAATGCACGGGCAAATAGTAGATTTGTAAATGTGCAAGATGGACTCTGATGAGAAAAACCTTCTGGCATGACACAACTTTCCTTGCAGTAGATGTAGCTATTAATATGCAGTCATTGCACTTCAAGTCAGTTGATAGCATGAGGCCAATAAGTTGCAGTGTGTTGCTTTCCATAAGTCTAGCATCAGCCATACTGATGGTTGGCAGGAAAGATTCTCAATGGTGGTTGAATGAGAGCAGTTTGGTTTTGAAGGCCTTAAAATTTATGAGCCATTTCCTGCCCCAGTTAATCACAGATTGGAGGTCCTTTTCAAAAGCAGCAGCCAGGTTAATTTTGTTGGCTCTGGCTATTGAGACAGGAGTAAATGTTATTGTCATCAGCATAAATGCCTACTTGGGAATTGATGACATCAAGAAAATCATTGAGGAAGATCAGAAACAGCAGGGGACCCAGGATAGAGCCTTGGGGGGACACCTGTGTTCATGTGAAAGGATCTGGAAGTGAGTCCATTCAAAACAACCTTCATTTTATGATTTTATAGGAATGATTTAATTAAATGAAACAGTCATACAGTAATACCTTAGCCCTTACATAGAAGATCAGTTTGCCAAACTGTCAAATACTTTTGAGATATCAAGAGCCACAGCTCGGGCTTCACTGTTATTATCTCGAGCTTGATATGCATATTCAGTGATGGCTGTTAGCACATCAGCAGTAGATCTGACAAAATGGAAGCCATATTTGTTTTCAGTGTGTAGGTTGGGAAAGGTAAAGTGCTTAACAACTTCAACATTGATTAAATCTGCAAATACTTTGCTGAAAAGTGGTAGGAGAGTAATAGGGCAATAGAGGGGTCAGAATGTTCTCCAGAGTTCTTAAAAACAGGAACTACAGAGGATGACTGGAAAGCAGGAAACAGCAAGGCAATAGTTGTACAGTTTGGAGAGGACAGCTCAGGGTCACATTTTTTCAGAATGATGGCTGGGAGATTGTCACCTTCACTTTAGAAATGATGTCTGAGACCAGTGCATATCACTCAGTAGGATCTCTGTTCTATTGGGGAAATCAAGTGTGAGGACTCCAAAGGACTTGAGTGTTGAAAGAGAATTTCTGAGCAAAGCAAATTTTCTTGTCTGCTGTAGGTGCCAGGACTTAGAATTGATTGAATAGAGAAGGGATTGAGGATCTGCTGTTGTTCAACACACTCTTGCAGAGTATAATAATCTCTAGAATTGAACTTGTAAGATGCTATACATTGTTCCATTCTATCAGCAAACAGTAACTTCACTTCTTTGAGTATACGATTGTACTCGTTATGAGCTGAAATAAAGAGATATCTGTTACAATCAGACATGTCTCTCTGGTATAGCTGGAAGAAGTGATTCCTGTGGGCTATAGCGGTCAAGCATGCAGGTGAGAACCAAGGAGATGATCCATGCAGGAATGAAAGCATCAATGCCAGCTTTCACCCAGAAGGAGACCTCAGACACACATTTTTGGATAAGATGATTAAAAACTTTATTCCAAGGGATGTCATGAAGGAAATTACAGAATGAGTTCCAATCTGCTTGTTGATAACAGAAAGATATTCTGTTGGTAGGAGGTTCTTGGCTGGTCAGGGAGTGGAAGATGTTTACAGACACAAGAGCATGATCAGAGTTGCCAAGAAAGCAACACTGCATAGTACGACAAAATTCAAGGATAGAGGTAAAAAAGAGATTGAGAAGAGAAGTATGTCTGTCAGGGTTACTGGAGAAATGCATGTGGAATTCAACCACTTACATAAGAGATTGAGTGATTGAGAAGTTAAGGGTTTGGATGCCAGCGAGGTCATTGACAGTGTTTAAGCCACTTGGTATGGTGGGCATTAATGTCACCAAGCACAAATATATTTGCAAACAAGTGAAGGGAGATGGCCTTATGTTATCAGAAATAATATCTACCAGGCAGTGGTCTTGAGAGAGAGTGGAATGGTAGAGAAATAAAGAGATAGCTGAGTTAAAAGAGACAGACAGAGACACATGTAAGAATGGTCTGGAGATTCAAGAGAGAGTTCCCTAGCCAGCAGGAGATGTTCACGGATATAAACTCCCAGGCCATGTATGTAGACATTAGAGTCCTTTCTAAGGTAGCTAGGAATCGAGAAATCAAAGGAGGAGATTGAAGAGTTAAGATTAGATTCACAGAGAGCTAGGATGGCTGGACACTTTTCGAAGAGGAACAATTCCACACTGTAGAAGTTGGTATAAATACCACGAATGTTGGAAAAAGAAAGGTTAAGGGATTTAGGTGTTTTTTGTTGAGCTGGTTTAGGTTTATATCTTTGGTTGTTTATAGTCATGATGTGTTATTTTGTTAAAGAAAGGCACTCAGTTGTCTAATATAACATGTGCAGGAAGAGAATTGGTACAGACATAGTATGGCCTTGGTGCCAGAGGTGCTTGCAGAGACACCATTCCATGTGCGACATGGCAGTGCAAGCACCCTAATATTATACGACTATTGATCAGAGTAGCTTCTGAAGATGTTACACAAAATTTGGGGCTCCTAACTACCAGTTGGGAGCAGCAACCAGAAAACTGCCAACCTAGCACCCTCAGAATGCCACCATCCACACATATCACAAAAAATTTATGACAGCACCACTATTAAGGCCTCAGAAAAGGAAAGGCACTGGAAACATCTTCCTAAACAGGAAACAAGGGATGAGCCTCTACACCTGTTCAAGAGAAGTGGGAGGAGTATGGACCAGGTGATACCAAAGCCAATCTACACTTATTTAAAAAAAAAAAAAAAAAAAAAAAAAAAAAGAAGTACTAAGTTTTAACTTAGTTAAAATCTAGATGTCCATTGGAAATTCAACAAAGAATTAAAAACAGCAGATTCATACATCCGAAAGAACTTTACAAGACAAATTGTTCTGGGTGGATCTCCAGTTATAACAGAATGGACACTCATAACTTATATTTGGAGTCGCTCTACAACCCACAGAACTTATTAGACCATGCCATGTTTAACTGACATTAGGAGAGAGAGTAAGTAACAATCAGTTGATGATGGGGTGGGGTCAGTTCCTAAATCACAGCAGCAGGGTAAAAGAAAAAAGGAAAGAAAAATAATAGACAAAAACATAATGGCCATTAAATATTAAGATTAATTGTAGTCAAGAAGATGAACAATTCAAATGTGAAATTTAGCTCAAATTTAAGCACTCAAGATACCATGGACAACATCTGATAAAAAAGAAAAACTATGTGTGTATATGGTAAGGCAAAGAAGAAAGAAAGAAAAATTACTGATAGGGACTACAGTTGTATTATTTGAAATAGTAAAGAACAAATGATGCTTACAAAAAATGTAAACATTTATATTGGCTGAACGTATTTCTGTGATAAGGAAGTCCTCAGTGACTATTCAAAAACTGGCTTGTTTACTGTATCGGTGTGCTGTTGTTTGTGTTTAAGTAAGATGGAGTTGAATGTGGTAAACTGGTACATGTAAGATCTTGAGTGGAATTGGCCAAATATAGAATTTGGGGGCAATTATGCATTTTCAAAGGTCTCACAAAAACATTTACCTTCCACTCAGTCAAAATAGCTTGGTCTGTGGTCACATAACATGCTCATTACAATGTCCGTGCAGCTCACTGACAGTTCTATATTTAGTCGTGTTAAAAAGTGTCATTAATCATTAATTTTATTTAGGAAGTAATACAAATTATATTAAAAAAACAAATTAACTAATAATTGATGACATTTCTTCTAACATGGACAGCAAAATAAGAACAATCTTTGACAAACACTTGATGAAGTTTTGAGGGTGAAACAACCAAAATGCTACCATAACAATGAAGATGAGAACATAAGCCAGTGTGTAATAGAAGACATGTTTACAATTAAAATTAATCAATAAATTTTGAGTTATACTAATTTAGACATAATTTCAAACAATCAAGTATTTTATATGTTAAGCTATTTTTTGCTTTAAATAATTTGATTTCATATTATATAACTTATTATTTATTACTAGCAGCTATACCCAACAGGTCAATCAGAAAAAGTACAATGGAGCAAAAACAGCATCATGTTTAGACGTAACAGAGTCCATCTTCAATTACTTTAAAGTACTTTCATTAAAAACCATTTTGAATTAATGCAGTTACTGATATAACAGAAATAGCCTGTATTTATTCCATTGAAGTTATCCAAAGACATGAAGGGGTAAAACAGGCAACATTAAATAGGAAAATGAGATTGCCTATATTTGAGCTTTTATTGTATTTACTTTTGTATCTTGAATGACTATTGTTTTGATTATGCACAACATAAAAGAAATTACCAGAAAATTGTAAATCTGAGTCTTGTATTTTTAATTAGAAATGTTCAATGTAGGCAAACCAGGCAGAAGAAAAATTATGAAGACAGACAGAAATTTCAACATTTTTCTTATAATAAAATGGAAAAATGTAGATCCTTCACTTTTATGGTTAAGCAATGCTTCAGAATGTTGTACTGATAGAAAGTTAATTAATTTAAAACTAGTGACTATAGTACACAGAAAATATGTTGAATGTTATAAACTTGAGCAATACAAGCCAAATATATCATAAACAATTATCTATATATATGTAAAACAGAGGATGTCTGTGTGTCCGTCTGTGTGGCAACTTTTCACTCAAGATCCATCCAACTGATTTTGACCAAACTTGGCACATACATGGTACAATGTAAGAAATAGGTTATTAGCATAAACAATCGATAATTTTGTAGTTTGTATTAGATTGATTGAAAACTGAGGGAGTTTTTTGTTTAAAATTTGTGTTAAAATCGATTTTTTATTTTTTGCAGTTTTTCACTAAATGCAGTAAAATAAAATAGAAAATAAAATAAAAGAGAAATAAAAATGATTGTTGAGCTCATCATGATGTAACTAAGTTTGAACGAAATCGGAAGAAAAAAGTTGAATTTATCAATTTTTGATTGGCTTTATTGATTATTGATTTTTTTAAAATTTTCGATTATTTATGCTAAGAATCTATCTCTTACATTGTACTATGTATATGCCTGGGTTTGGTCAAATTCAGTTGGATGGATCTTGAGTTAAAAGGTGTCACACAGACAAACACACAGATATCCTCTGTTTTATATAGAGAGGTAATTGTTTATGATATATTTGGCTTGTATTGTTCAAGTTTATGACATTCAACATATTTTCTGTGTACTATAGTCATAACTTTTAAATTAATATTTAACTTAGGTACCTCCATGAGATCGCTAAAAAAAAGAGCATAGCATGATGAAAAAGATGCCAAACTTGACAAAAACCAAAATTTATCCTCTAAATGTTTGTTATTATTAAGAGGAAAGATCAAAGTTTATTTCAATTATTTAAAAAAAAATTTCCTTCTTTTTAGAACAATCTGAATTTTCATTTAAAAATCTTTGTTTCTCTTTGTATCACCGGAACTAGTAAAATAACATATACAATTTTTAGCACTTTTTTTTGTATGACACACATTAATTTGGAAAATCTTGCAAAAATAAAAATAATTGTCAGATGTTAATAAAACTTTCAGAAACTATTCACAGATGATCAAAATTATTATATGTTTTATTTTATTAAAGTCATGGCAGAAATATTTTTTTATATTTATTACCACCCCTATAAGTAATTTTATGAAAACCCTAGAAATTCGATCAAGTCTGCTTTAGTAATTACAATACATGAATTGCATTGCTCAAAGTCTTGTGTTTTTAACAAACACAAGGCTTTGAGGAATGCAAATCATGTTTTTTTTAGTTTTTAATTGGACCCTCCTACCTGAAAATCAGCTCTGAATTGTAACATACAAAACTCAATAAAACAAATATATTATTTAATTTCATTGCCTTTATTTGCTTTTAGTTGTTTTGATGAATATGGACAATATTTTCTGAAAGCAAAAACATTTTTCGATGAAAAATGAATTTTTAATACAATTATTTGTTATTTTTTAATTATAATAGATTTTTACATTTAAGTTGTTAAAATATTATAAAATTAGTTAAAAGCCGCATCCACTTTCGTAAGTGTCCTTATGAGATAGATCTTTTTTTTAGCGCGTTGTAATTTGTATCATTTTGACTAATCAGAAGACCCGCAGTAATTAAGAAATGTAATTTTGTGTTTATAATCAGGCTCTAATTATAAAGTACGGAAGACCAACCAGAATACAATTAAGTTGCATTATTTGAGTTAAGCATTGTTCTCTGCTGTTAAGGCCTTTACTTTTGCGAAGCACGCGTGGAGAAGTTTATTTGATTTTTCAATTTCAACTGAGAAGGGTACCTACAAGTATCAGTATCATCTTATGAAATTTATATGATCTTATTTTTATATTAATCTCAGTTATGGCATTTTTTCCATGAATGAAATATCAAAATGAATAATAAAATGAATGGAAATACAAATAACACAGTAAAATGTAGTAAATGTACATAAAATTATAGTATTTTATGTACACTTCTGATAAAATTTCATAAGAAAGGTACCTATAAATTAATTAGATACCTTTCTTATGAAATTTAATCTCACTCTTAACAGTTTTATTTTAATTTCTTTATAATATATTTTCTATAAAGCATCGTAAATGTAAAGGTGAAAGCTAAGTAAAACAAACAAAAAATTAGAGCACTGAAAGTTTTCCTTAAAAATAACGAGGTAAATAATTTCTTCACATAAATGTAAATAATTTCACTTTTCT
Source organism: Acanthosepion esculentum (assembly GCA_964036315.1). Taxonomy (NCBI): domain Eukaryota; kingdom Metazoa; phylum Mollusca; class Cephalopoda; order Sepiida; family Sepiidae; genus Acanthosepion; species Acanthosepion esculentum. The sequence continues at coordinate 67,275,146 of OZ038497.1, forward strand.
CCTTCCGTAGAACAAATTATCCTCACGGAATCCGTCAATATGTCATTCATCACCTGTCAAGTGACGCGAAAGTTTATGACCTGCTTTGTTTTATTTTCAAATTACATCTTTTCGGCGCAGAAGCTAAGTTAAGCTTGGTCCAAAATATTTTAAATAAACATTATAATTTTTGATTTTCTTAAAATAAGTTTTGAAAAAATGATAATTGATATTTAAAAGAATTTCAACCTGAGATTTTAATTTTTTTATAAAATGGAAAAAAATGATGCCATCTGTCAATTTTGCTGACTCAAAAAAAAACAAGATTTTTAACAAAAATTTCGGACGTGCTAGGAACGATTAAAAAATGTAAAAAAAATACCCCCAAAATACTTTGATCTTCCCTCTTAATAATAACATAAACATTTAGACAATAAAATTTTGTTTTCGTCAAGTTTAGCGTCTTTTTCATCATGCTATGCTCTTTTTTTTAGCGATTTCGTGGTGGTACCTAATTTAACTTTCTATCAGTACAACATTCTGAAGCATTGCTTAACCATGAGAAAAGAGTGAAGGATCTAGATTTTTCTCTTTTATTATAAGAAAAATGTTGAAATTTCTGCCTGTCTTCATAATTTTTCTTCTGTCTGGTTTGCCTACATTGAACATTTCTAATTAAAAATACAAGACTCAGATTTACAATTTTCTGGTAATTTCTTTTATGTTGTGCATAATCAAAACAATAGTCATTCAAGATACAAAAGTAAATACAATAAAAGCTCAAATATAGGCAATCTTATTTTCCTATTTAATAGAGATTATCATTACTTATGAGCAGAAATCATATGCCCATATCTTTGTATTGCCACAATGATAAAAATATCCAATACTTTTTTGTAATTTTCTTTTATACTTTATGAACAAATAATTAATACGACCTGAAATTAATTATAGTCACTTATTGGTTTAGCGGGACCGCTGCTGTTGTACGGACTGTTTCCATAAATACCAGCAATTTCACAGCAATCAGGAGAGACGGCTAGGGAGCCAGGAGTCTTCCTACATGGCGACTTTGACGCGCCCAGTCAAGTCGACCGAGCCCAGCAGCCGGCGAGACCCAGCAGAAGTAGCAGCAGTTGTTCAAACAGCCCTTTTCAGGGCTAACTTCCGAAAGTCATTCTAACACGATACTCGCTTCACTCTCTGCTACTGCTTGCCTCCAGCAACCTCCAGCTCACTCCTGCAGCTTTCCGCGACCCACAGCTCACTGCCGCAGCACCCGGCTCACTCCCGCAGCTTCCAGCTCACTCCTGCAGCCTTCAGCGACCCACAGCTCACTCCTACACCTTCCAGCTCACTCTTGCAGCTTTCAGTGACCCACAGCTCACTCCTGCAGCTTTCAGCGACCCACAGCTCACTCCTGCAGCTTCCAGCTAATTCCCGCACTTCAACAACCACACACCGTCGACACCGACCGGAGCGACCACACTCACCAACAATCATCAACCGTCAACCTGACTGGAGCATCCACACATCAACCCTCAACCGGAACGTCAGCACCTCAACGTCCAACTCAACATCGCAACGCCAGCCGTCTACTGCCATTGTCGCCCAGCTACCGACTCCAGCGTCCGTCGATATCCGGATCCCGATACACGACTTTCCTTCGTCTCACCATCTACCGCACGCTGAACAAGTAAATAAAGACACGATACCCATCGTCTTCAACTGACCATCTGTGTTTTGTCATCCTTCTTTGCTATTGCCGTTACCTATCCTTGCCTTTGTGTCCACCTTCTTAGTTGTACGGCCGATTGGCACTCACACCTTTCGGCCCACTGCAACAAGTGGTGACCCCGACGTGATACTTGGACACAGGCAAACGGCTTGCAGAGAAGATGGCGGAAAAGACCGAACCAGAAATCAACGCATCAGCCCTCCTGATACAACTACCACCGTACAACTCGGTCAACACCAGGAGTTGGTTTATTCAACCCGAGGCGATCTTTTCAGCCCGAAAGGTCACACGACAGGACACAAAATACGCCTCAGTGGTACAAGCTCTACCAGCATCAATAGTCGAAGAAGTGGAAGACATCCTTCTCAACACTCCAGACGATCTCCCATACACCTGCCTCAAAGAAGCCATCCTCAAACGAACGGGACGTTCGGACGAAGACCTCATCAGAGACCTATTCTCTAATGTGTTTCTGGGTGATAGAACCCCATCCCAGCTCCTACGTCTGATGAAGAGCCGCCTCGGGAACAACACCATGGCAGAACCCACCCTCCGAGGCCTATGGATGGATCGGTTACCACCGAATATAACGCAAGTCCTAGCCCTTGTACCGGTGGAAACGCCCCTTGACGTTGTGGCTGATTCAGCCGACAAAATATACTCCCAGGCCCACCAAAATGTCCACCAGGTTGAAAACCACAAAAACCACGCTCAACGCCTCGAAGATGAGATGGCCCAGATACGTGCAGAGTTGAGAGACCTGAAACTTTCCCTATGCCGGAGGCAGCGAAGCCCAGCACCACGCACACAGAATCGAAGCCGTACCGGCAGCTCAAGTCCAGAACGGAGAAACAACCCAGACGAATGCTGGTACCACCAACTCTTCGGTAACCGGGCCCGCAAGTGCTGCCCTCCCTGCAGACACAATAGGGCCCAGGAAAACAAATAGACCGACAGGCAGCGACGATGATCCCTCTCGGTACACACTCACACAGTCGTCTCTTTTATGTGTGGGACCGTAACAACGGCCTCAAATTCTTAGTTGACACTGGCGCAGCCATCAGCGTGATACCACCCACCAACAGATCCGCCTTGAAACCCACCGCATTTCAACTTCGAGCAGCAAACGGCTCCACCATAGAAACCTATGGGAACAAGGAACTTACCTTGAACATCAACCTCCGGCGCGACTTCAAGTGGTCATTCATCGTAGCAGACGTCAGAACACCCTTGCTTGGTGCCGACTTCCTGGCATAATACAACCTGGCTGTCCTTATGAAGACAAGGACCCTGATCGACAACACGACATCCATCAAGATCACAGGGACTCCTTCGAGCTTAAACACGACTAGGATCAGCGTGGCAACACAGTACGACCCACGCTACACAGAAATCCTGCGCCGGTACAGGGACCTTACGCAGCTCATTAAACCTACTGATGCAGGCAAACATCAAACCCAACACCACATAAAGACCACCGGACAGCCAGATATTCACGGCCGCGACGACTCCCTCCACATAAATTGGCATATGCCAAGAAAGCGTTTGAAGAGATGCTGGCAGATAACATCATCCGACCCTCAGACAGTCCATATGCTTCACACAGCATCTGGTACACAAATCCGACGAGGATTTCAGAATCTGCGTGGATTACCGGAAACTCAACGCATCCACAGTGCCCGACCGGTATCCTGTTCCTCATATCCACGACTTTGCCTCAGGTCTGCAGGGGGCCCGCATTTTCTCGAAAATTGACCTGACCAAAGCATATTATCAAATTGCAGTTTCCCCGGAGGACATTCCAAAGACAGCAGTCGTTTTTGGACTGTTTGATTTCATGAAAATGCCCTTCGGACTGCGCAACACCGTCCAGACGTTCCAGAGGCAGATGGACGAAGTTCTGCGTGGCCTACCATACGTCTACGCATACATTGATGACATCCTAGTGGCCAGCAGAGACGCCGATCTCCACGAACAACACCTGGAGGAAGTGTTCCGCCGTCTAACACATTACGGCCTCCGAATCAACCCAGACAAGTGCGAATTCGGCGCACAACACATAGACTTTCTCGGACACCACACAAACGCTCATGGAATAACCCCACTGCCCGATAAGATAAAAGCCATACAGGATTTCCCGATGCCCACATCGATAAAGCAACTGCGACGCTTCTTGGGGATGGTAAATTTTTACCGCAGGTTTATCCCCGGATGCTCAAATCTCCTCAACCCTCTGACAAATCTCCTCCAGAGAAAAAACAAAACCATCACCCTGGAGGGCGACCAGGAAAAATCATTCCAAGCAGCAAAAACTTCCTTAGCTTTACTTTAGCACATCTCAACGAAGACACCCGGACTCAGATATATTTAACAACAGATGCCTCGGACACTGGAGTTGGAACGGTGGTAGAACAGGAGTTTGACGACCAACGCAAGCCCATTGCATTCTTCTCGGCTAAATTATCGCCGGCTCAGTCCAGATACAGCATCTTCTCGAAAGAACTTTTGGCTATATACCTTGCCATCAAACACTTCCGACACCTACTGGAAGGCCAGAATTTCACCGTTTTAACTGACCACAGATCCTTGACAACTTCCCTGTCGAACAACTCGGACAAATATACGGCTCGTGAGATCAGACATCTAGACTACATCTCACAGTTCACGTCCGATATCCGGTATGTCAAAGGAAGAGACAACATTGTCGCCGATTCCCTATCGAGATTCGATGTCAACACTGTGGAGGACAGCCCACTCAGCCAGGACCTGATAGCAGAGACCCAGGAATCTGACCGTACCCTCCCTGAAGTCCTGGCCAACACATCCCTGCAACTGAAAGAATTTCCGACGCCTTTCAGCAACAAATATTTTACTGCTATACAAAACTGGATCACCCCAGACCCGACATACCTCCAGCACTCAGAAGGCAAATTTTCAACCATCTACATGTATTGTCACATCCCAGCAAGCGCGCAACGGTCAAACTCATTGCCGATCGTTTTGTTTGGCCCAACATGAATACCGACATCCGTAATTGGGTATCAACGTGTCTTGAGTGCCAGAAATGCAAGGTACACGGGCACACAAAATCCCCGCCAGGCACATTCAGCAACCCAGACGCACGTTTCAGCCACATCCACATCGACATAGTCGGACCTCTCCCAATGTGCCAGAACTACCAGTACCTCCTCACAGTGATTGGCCGTTTCTCCAGGTGGCCAGTAGCAGTACTCATCAGAGATACCTCGGCTAACACAGTAGCAAAGACCATCCTTCAGGAATGGATCGCAATTTTTAGCGTACCCAGCATCATCACTACGGACCGCGGTGCGCAGTTCCAGTCCTCACTATTTCAAGAATTCACTCAACTGGTTGGCGTCAAACACATCAAGACCACCGCCTACCATCCCTGCGCCAACGGCCTGGTGGAAAGGTTCCACCGAACACTAAAGGCCTCTCTCACCACAAAACATCCCACCAGCAACTGGGTAGACGAGCTACCCCTAATCCTTTTGTCAATCCGCAACTCACTCAAAGAAGACCTAGGATGCACCCCAGCTGAAATAGTCTTCGGTACAACACTCTCTTTACCTGGCCAATATTTCGACGACACCTTACCCAACCTCACTACTGCAAGTCCTTTCACGCAGGAACTACGCCATAAAAGGATATCATTCCAACTGTAAATAAACAAAATGATGGGATCACTTGCATCACAGAAATGCCAAACTTGTTAAACCAACCTTTAGGATTGCTATTTGACTATGACTGTAAGGATCCTAGAACCTATAATGGTAATATCTGCAGGAAAAAATGACCCCTTTGCTGTGAGAACTAAGTTAGGTTGGAGTTTAGTGGGACCTACAAGGTACTTGGCAAGCTTCAGAAGTATGTTTTCTCATAGAATTTTGGTACAGAAACTTACTTCTATCATAACATCTGCTGTGACCAGAGCATTGGAAATAGATTTTCTTGACATGAACCCAAAGGATATATCTCAGAATGATATTCAGTTTCTGCAGCTCCTGAACAATAAAATTTGGTAGAATGATAAAGGACACCTGGAAATGCCTCTTCCCTTCAGAGTCAGCCCGCTTCTTCCAAAGAACAGATATCTTGCAGAGGTCCAATAAGGCATTTGAAGATGTGATTGGACAGAAATCCTAAGTATAAGGAAGATTATGTGAAGTTCATGAGCTATACCTTCCAGGAAGGTGATGCAGAAAAGGCAACTAACATATCAAGAGATGACAACACCTGGCCCATTCCACTCCATGGAGTATAACATCCTAGAAAAAAAAATCATGTTAGTTTTTGACTGCTCTGTCAAATTTGAGGGAACATCTAGCCAACCCTGACTTGACCAATGATCTCCCTGGAGTGTTGTATAGATTTGGCAAGCACCTCATCACAATGATTTGTGATGTGGAGATAATTTTTCAACACTTTCATGTACCTTGAAGACAGAAATTTCTTAAGGTTCCTTTGGTGGGAGAATGGAAATACACAAACTGAACCTAAAGAATAATATATTTGGAAGCAACATCATTGCAAGGATGTGCCAACTATGGCATGAGATACTTCTCCACCAAATATAATGAAGAGTACCTGTTGGCACCATGAAACTTGAAAAATTTCTATGTGGATGATGGGCTTGTTAGTGTTGATTCTACAAAAAAGACTATCAAGCCAATCTGTGAAGCAAGAGAAATCTGCACCAAGGTACAAAATCCTCCTGATCTTGCATCCAGTGGCAGACTTAACCAAATCAAATTGTCACACTGGGCCAAAGTTTCTTATGGTGTTACATACTTGCAGCATATAGGTGAATCACAGATTCAGAAGATAAAAAAAGGAAAAGATGGGATCCTTTCTCGGAGTTCACTCATGGATGTAAGCAACACAAGGGGTCAACAAAAAACAGACACAAGATGAAAAATTTAAAAATAAAACATTTATTTACATTGAAATACAGGAACAAATAAAGAAAAGAAAGAAATTGTCTAAGGGGAAGGGGTTATAAAAGAACACACGGTATGAGCAAATATATACATATATAACAAGATCAAAGCAAGGAATCACTTATTTGTCTTGATGGGCAAAAATATGGATCATAGAGTTGATATTTCCACATAGAGTACTGATTTGATGAGGCATAAGTCCTTATATGAAAACAATATTTCATCAGCCAGCAATTTTCTTGGATTCCTTTTTGATTTGGAATGGCCTGAGATCCACAGTGACATGTACAGATGTTCATTGGTCAATTCAGTTCAGTATCACATATCATCTTTTGATGGATGTGTGATTTTGGAATCTGGTCATCCATGGATGGGAGTGCTTCAAAGTTCACATACCCTTGACATGAGGGCGCAAAAAAAAAACGAAAGACAGAAAGAAACAAAATAGAAAAGGAGGGGAAGTCTGATCATGGAACATATTCATTTGCAAGTTTAAAACATTTTATTTTATTTAATTATCTTTCAGGCTTTTCTTTTTTAAAAGCTGGGGTTTTGGGCTTTTAAGCCTTATGCCTATATGGCTAATGAAATAGGGTCAGTTGGGCTGAGCTCATACTAGCTGCTTTCATCACAATGGAAACAGGAAATTGTTCCAGCTGAAGGAAACCCTGAGTTTCTTGGGGATCCTGAAGTGAAAGTCTTAAAAACAGATGCCACTAAGAAAGAAGGATTTCTTAAAACATCATCTAGATTCTCTTACTGGAATACAAAAATGGCATACTTTCAAAAGAAATGTGGGAGATGTAGTAATTATCGAGGAAGACAATGCACCAAGAAATAAGTGCTAACAGTCCAGGATTATAGAGACAACTGAAAATGAAGAGAGCCTTATACGTAAGGCAAAATTACAATTGGAAGAGTAATCTGGGAAGAAAAGGTGAGCACTTGTTACAACCAACTTTTCTTGAGCACCCAGTGCAAAACTAAGTTGTGCTGTTCAAGAGTAATCCTTAAATTCTCTTATTGGAAAATTGCAGGATTTATCTGATTCCTCTCCTTTTTTTTAATGTTTCATTATGATAATCCTTACAATTTTGGTGGCAGTGTAGCTATCTCGAAGCTGGTGGAAGGAGATCGAGTAATGATAGGGGATCCCATAATTCAATTTGTACCTGGCACATGATAACTGCTATATTTTGGAGGAAAAAACAAAACCAGAGTTGCTGCACCCTTGCTTAGAAAAGAAGCTCAGCAGGGCTTATACCAACTCTGCAGTCTTGTTTTCGGAAAGAAGATTGGTGGACCTACTCTTGATTTAGACAGCACACAAGATTTCTCGTTAAATAGCACATATCAGTTGGCTTTAAATTTGCTTGCTATTTGAGATATTTTTTTTGTATTTACATATACAATGTGAAGCCTTTGTTTTTTTTTCTTTTAGTATTTCACAGTGTTTGTAGAGACAGAAATATTTCACTTTTCAAGCATCAGCCAATCCTTAGTGTTTTTTAACAGAAGAAAAACCTCAGGAAAAGTAGCAAACATTATTACTGGTTATTGAATGTAATTTCTTTGGTATACAAATAGACTGTCTCATGTAGACCCTGTTATCAATCCAGCTTGTCACATTTCTCTTGAAAAAGGTAACAGCAAACAATCAGTTCAGCAAAGTTCTCCAATTCACTAAATGTTAAGCTGTTCAGCACTTTCCTGATTTATCAACTAATGGACACCAATTCTTGATATATAAACAATGGTGACTAAATTGAACAAATTGAACAACTTTTTCTCCCAGCTGATATTTACAAATGATGTATATTTTCTTTCTTTCTCAATAGTAATGCATATTTTTCCAACTTTTATTAAGCAAGATCCTTTACTTTGGATTTTGGTGTTATGGAATGTCCTTTAAGCAAAGATTCAACTTTGGTAATGTATGTGTCCACTAAGTATTCTTTGCACTGCATGGAAGTGGCATCAAACTGGGCAGGAGGACTAAATAATCTCCACAAACACGAACTGAATGTTGACTCATGTTCATCATTTGTTTTCACTTGAACATGATGTGAATTCTATATCTCCAAAAATTGGCAAGTCTTTGGTACTACTCAAGAACATGGTCAGTTCTTGAAGGAGTTGGTAATGCTCCCAGTACTAGAGATGAACTAGCTTCTGTAGTTGTTGGCAAACAGATGCTGTCAAAAAATGAGATCTGTAAAAGCTGCCACACCTTCTGGCATTGTTTCTGAGATATTGTTTTTCAGTGAGAATAAATGTATAAAGCTCATTGCTGATCTTGCTAACTCATTTGTAGTGGTAAAATACTAACCAACTGGGTTCAGTATTGCTAATATGAACATTTTACATGACTCTAGAAAATGGCTATGTGATATCTGTCATTCAGGTTGTTATATAGGAATAAAATGTTGTTGCCAACACTGGAGTTTAAACACAGATCACCAGAAAGCAAACACAGGTGATCCTATTTTCAATAAGTAGATTATGTGATGGCAAAGGAAATGTATATATGGGAATTACTGTGGCATCTAATTGATCATTATTTCTACTTTATTACTAAATGGATCATTCTTTCTACACTATCCTCTATTCTTTATACTACTCACTATACTATTTCTCTATATTGATCACTATATGGATTAATGTTTGGATCACTATTTGGTGGTTAATTTTTGAACAAGTATTATCGAGCAAGTACTATTAGTACAAGTGCTATTTCGAAGGCGTATGACACCAGTATTGTTCAACAGTGTTACTATAGTTGTATCAGTGATTACAGAGTCTCTACTACAACAATTATTACAAGAGTGACAATGAGTATTTGTTGACATTACAAAAGTGGCAAAACAGATGTTCATAGTAACTTTGTCTTCTGTTCTGACTGTAAGTATTGGGTCCACAGGAGATGTAGTGCCATTCATGGTGGACTTGTTAAGGATGCTAGCTTTAGGTGTGGCAGATATGACCTTGCTAGATCTGTAGTGAGTGCAAAATAATAACTCCCTTCACCCACTCCTTTCAAATTTGAGGACTTCAGAAAAGAAGAGAGAGAATTTGTGAGTCTATGTGAAATTTTCTTAGAAAACCTTGCCTTCACAGAAATTAGCTGTTCAGCCAAGAAGAAGAAAAGAAATTAGTGAGTCTACACAAAATTCTTTTTGATATAAAATGAGGAGAAATATTAAATTAATCAGAGAAGAATGTCTGAAGTCATGTGAAAGGTTTTGTTTCAGTTCCTTGCAACCAATGTTGAAGTACTCAACAGTGTAAAATTAATCACCTATTATATTATTGGACTCTAACCAGCATATGGCACTTCAAAGAATTCTCTCTCGGCAATCCAAGAAAGCTAAGTATTTCAAACTATCTCACTTCGTCTACTTTTGAATGTATGCAAACCATGTATCCCTTTGAAAAGCAACAAACTTTGTCTTAAAAATTATAGATATTATTTTGTCAGATCATTTCCTCTTCATGAAATACATTAAAATTACTGACTTTAAGAACTCTGATTTATTTTCCTGAAAACAAGCTACTGGCACAACTTCAAACATGTAAATTCATTAATAAATTTCTTATCTTGTTTTATTAAAATTATCTGTGTGTTTCTTTGTCATTATCATCCTTCATTAATCTTCTTGGTGTGTGTAAATTAACTGTTCATTTTAATCCCTAAGCCCCATACCACTATAGATCCATCAGTGGACATCCTCGTGATTCAATCCTAGCAGATAATCATAAAGGTGAGGTAGTTAACTATTTCTGTTACCTGTAAAGTGATATAACTGGTGCTGGTGGCAGTTATGTTTTTACAACAATTGCTGTATTTTGAGCAGCTTGAGAGAGAAGTATTGCCCACATTGACAAACTGTTATATCACTTGTTGGACTGAATGCAATGCTTACAACTTCTGTGTTCATAGTGTCTTGATCTATACTGATGAATCTAAGGATGAGGACAAGTTATGCCTGGCACAAAATGATTATTCTTTGATCATGTGATAATATAGTGTCACTGTAGAAATGTTTGGGCATTCCTCCTCTAGATTTGTTGCTATATACACTGAAACAATTCATGGTTGAAGCAATGTATTGAGAGAAGTTGCAGCAAAGAAAACTTGGAGAGGAGTCTACAACAACGTCAACAAAAAGCATTTGAAATAAGACATAGCTCTAGATAGAATAGTCTGAGGAAGCACAATGAAGCAGACTTCCAAAATATTCAACCCTTATATCAAGGAAAAATGATGAACTGGATAGTGTGTGAGCCATTTATGCCATTGAGGCATTACTACAATCATAGTTTTTCTGGTTCTGAGTGCACATGTGTTTAATAGCTTCAAACAAGTAACAAAAGGACTAAAGCAATTACAAAAAGAAGCAACTAAGGCTTATGATTTTCTAAATAAGTTCTACACACAATCTTGGATAGCATTCTGAACCTCAACCTTCCTTTCCCCGTATTTACCTCTCTCTCAATTGATCCATTGTAAACCAATTCTTTAATCATATAGCTAATTATAAATCCAATTGCATTAGTACTTTACAAATATGTACTGATCTGAAAAGAGGAATTTGTTTAACAGCTGGAGGTGTTACTGGATTATCATCCTAACTCGCAATTTCTCTATCTGCTGTTTCTGGGATGTGAGGCTGATTCATTTTATCCACACTGATTTCTGAAGTTGGCTGCTGAGTAATAAGATTTTCTGAAGGACTAATACCAGTTAGTACAAGTTGTTAAATCAATGCTATTGTTTCTCTGCCATCTGGAAGATGAACATGTGCATATGAAGGGTTAACCTCAATTAGATGTTCCTTTCTCAACAATTGGTTCATATTTACTTTGATGTATCTATCTTTTCATTAAAACCAAACTAGAGGTACTTAGATAGGATGTTATCAACTATCCTGATGCTGAATTCTGTTGGAAGTTAAAGAGTCACTCATGTGAAGTACAGTGAGTAGTGGTGCACAGTAGACATCAAATTCAATGTAGTGCATCTGTAAGAACACTTTCTCATAATTCAATAGGTAAATGCTGTGATTCCAAAGCTAACAATACTAACCTCCAAATGATAGCATTGTATCTTTACTCATTACCTGTGAGATTGCAAGGTGTTGTTGTGCCTATGAGAGGAGCCCAAATGTAAAAAAAAAAAAGAATTTTAAAATAAAATATTTTACAAAATGCATTCAAATTAAAATAATGCATTTGCTTTCTTTTAAAGCCAAATATCTCTTTTCTCCCTCTATCTCTCTCTTTCTACATTTCTCACTTTATACCTCTTTCTCAACTAATGAGAAAACAAATCGCAAATAAAAACATGAAGAAAAAAGACTGAAAATGGTGCAAAATGGCAGCAGTTTACTGTTCCACTAGAAATCTACCAAAATAAGAGAAGCTCCATGTATAACTTCCACTATAAAAAAATGAAAGGAAAGCTGGAAAATAAGAGATTAGCTGAAAACAAGCTTTGTGCCAAGTAGTGTGAAGCTCTTTCAGCAGTAGAGAATGGACAGCCAGAGAAATCAGGCAAGTATGTCGCATGAAGAAAACTAGCGGCCATCTACTTAAAACATTTTTCCACAGATTAACATCTACAAGTTTCCAAAGTAATCACACTCCTGACAACTGCTAACAAGCTGTCAACTACTACCAAGATCCAGCTTGTAAACTATCAATTACCCAGCCGAACGAACTTTCACCAACTCAAATTACAAAGAACTCGTGCCAATCAAAGTCAGATAAATAAACATATTTGTTTATACCTTTGATACTGTTTGTTTATTCTGAAGTTTTCAATAAATAATACTAACAACCACTGGCACTTCTCCACACTGGTGACATCCTGATGTGAACACACAACTTGACTCCACCAGAACTTTCAACACATCAAAATTCACAATAAAGGAACAAAAACAAACTCAAATTTCAGCATAAAAGGCTTCATCAGACTGGTTGTTGGTCACAGGCTGCTTCAATCCATACCAACTCTGCCTACACTGTGTTCTTGATCTCAGAGCAGTGGAAAATCGAAGGTCATAGTCTTACAGTGTTGGTTCAAGCCGTGACAGATTCTATATTAAGGAAAAAATATCTTTATGGCAAAAAATGAGATTTGTGGAGTTAATCTTAGTTGGTTTATATAGCTCCTGATACAACAAAAATTAACCCTTCTTGTATCAATCTCTATAGTGACAGTGGGTCTTGCCTAAACTTCTAGAGGAGCTAAGTTCAAAGTCTTGGAATCAGGAAATCTGGTAGCAGCTGATGTGGATTTCAGAGGCACTCAATGTGGGTTATCAGCCCAAAGTCTCCAAGCTCCCCAAAGTCATCTGCTTATATGTACTTCGGCTCAAAACTTGAGTGAGGCTGAAGGGTTCTGGGGATTCAATGATTCCCCAATTTTCATTAATTCCAATAAAAGTTTTCTTTGTTCACTATTTCTGCTTTCTTAATCAACTTTCCAAATTTGGAGAATTATCCACCTTCCTTGGGAATAGTCACAGGGATTGCCCTTCCCTTAACTCCAACCTGTTTCACTTCACATCTTGCTCTGTTACTCCACACAGGCAGTACTAAATTCTATCCCTTTTTCCTTATTGGTATTCTAACTCTGCCCACTTCTCAGGGCCAACATAACTGTCTTTGTGACAAATCTAATTTTTAAAGTGTGTAGTAGAAAGGGTATTGTCTATTCTCATTAATTTCAATTCTCTGACTCCTTTCCTGGACCCACCTGTCCAACAAAACACAAACCAGATCACCTTCTCATTTTAATCTTCCAAGCAATAGATAAAAATTATTTCCCAATTTGTTTTCGTCAGTGAAGATATATTTGTTTACCTAAATTCTCAACAAAGAGACACACTGTTTTCCAGTCGCTGTCTTAGTGAAAACATAAACCAGATCACTTACCTGTTATAATGGATCAATTTTCATAATCCTAACCCTCACAGTGCATTCATTCTCTGTTTTCATTTCTCAGTTTGTTTTCACTAATGAAAATATAATTCCCATCTGCTTCTCTTTTTGCCAAAGACATGTGTTTTTCTAATTTCCCAAGAAAGAGATAAAGCCATTTCCCAACTTGCTTTACCCGCATGCCAGATTTTCAATTGATAAAAAATGTAAACTCTTGGTGCATCATTCCAATTCATATTTCACTGAAATAATTTACCAAAATATTTTGTATGGTTGCACTCCAAATTGCAAAGGAAATTAATAAAATACACCAAAAGTGAAATTATTTTCATTTCCAAAAGATAAGGATTTATCAGATACATTAATACATGCTATCAAAAGGAAAAGATTTTTATCAAACAAAAATAGTGAAGTGAAAAATTTCTTTTATTTCTTTTATATTATTTGTAAAAAGCATTAATATTTAATGATTAAATTAATTTCATGACTTTATAATTTATGATACATTAAAACAAAATAATGAGGTGGCCTCAACCATTTAAAACTAAAAGATCTATTGAATCCTGTGGATATAATAATTTATTAAACTCATCATTTTTTAATAAAATTTTCAATACAAATACTTATATTTTTATAATTTTTAATAAACATTTTAAAAACAAACACATGAATTTTTTTTATTTGTAAAAAAATATTTCTATAAAATCATCCACAAATATGTATGTGTAAACTTAAAATTTGCTTAAGCTTACATATAATTTTGCCTTTGTTTAGTTAAAGTTTAGTATTTCTAACTATATGGTTTTGAATTTTGTTACTGAATTTTAGAACACCTAAAAATCTCATTATTTTATCAATTTAATGAAAAAAGCATTTTTTAAATTAAATTTTCCCTCCAATGCTCATGTTATTGCAGTTTTTTTTTATTATCTTAGATTTTGACAAGTGTTGCCCTTTTAATTTTTTTTAGGCCTATGAACTGCATTTTCAACATAAAGTTTTCTTATCAAATGCTGATATTTATCATCATTTGATAAGAAAACTGGTATCAGAATTAGTGTTACCCTTAAGAAAGCAATTCTTCATGTAGGTGGAATCCCTAGAATTTTACCAAACTGTCCCTCATATATCTTCACTAACCTCCTCTAGAGAGTCACCAGAGTCCAGAAAAATTCAACTAGGGAATTCTGCCCTTAAAAAAGCTTTAGATCAAAGTATTGCTGATGACTTGGAATACAAACAGCAGAGGAGATTCCACAGCATTAATGATATATATAAGTTAAATTAAATTTAAGGGTTAGCGGCTAATCCACTTAAAGTAAATGATGACAATTATATATTTCTCAATGTATTCTGCATCATTCCTGGAAATAATAGAAAGCTAACAAATGAAACCTTCACAGATTTGCATCATACTACTCATGCAATTCTACAGATATTGCACAAAAAAATTGAAAATAATGTTTGTATTGCCTATATTGACATTTATATCAGTTTTAAAATTGAGCCACTTAATATCTGAAGTACTGATTTGGAGATTTTACAAACTAACTGGGATGAAGTGACCAGTGATCAAAATTTAGATATTTATAAATTGAACATGGATGTAACAGATGAGGATATTAATGAATGCAGAGTTGTTCCTGTTATATTATACATAGTAGGTTGTTGTTATGCAGTTTTTAAGAAAATGAAATGCAACAGTTGCAAGAATTTAATATCTGGAAGTGATAATGAGGACAAAATACCTGAAATAAGCAGCTATTTTCAGGGGATTAATAGAGCTTATCTGCTATATCCTAATGATATTACTACAAATGCTGTTCTCTATAATTATAAAGTGATTGGTAAATTGACAAAAAAATTTTTCCTTTCTTCATTCAGTAAATCAAAGGAAATTAGCTATGCAATTAACCTTGAATGTTTTGACAGATAATGATCATCTTTCTGATGTGGACTCTTGTGTCATAGTATTGAAAAATTAGAATGCTTGTCTAGAGCTCTTCAAATGTTCTTTTGAATAATTTTTGTGCTGGGGAAAATAATAATATTACTAGATCAAGCTAATCAAAAAAAATGTCAATATTGTAACTTTACCACTACAGAAAATTTTTAAATAAAATAAAACATGCATGTTGATTTTTTACAGTTTTTAAAATTTAAACTCAATAATGAATCATACACTATTTACTTTAGCATAACAACAAATGTAAAAATTTTAATAATTTTCCTTTAGAAAATAAAGTTTATTCTAAGGTAAAAATTGAAGCTTGGTTTCTTTCTTTTCTAATGTAATTATAATATAATAAATATTCTGTGTCGGTAGACTTTATGAAATAATCATTAAAATAAAAACTGATTTTTAATCTATTTATTGTTTGTTCTTTATTTATTTATTTAAAGTCATGAGGTAGAAATCAAACCCTGGTTTGCTTTTCTTCATCTAGTATAAAAAATCATTCAGTCAATTTCAATCGTTAGTATCATAAAAAATAAAATAAAAAGTTTGTATAATAATACTAGATGAATTACCTGCACCTTGTCACACATTTTTTTGCAAGAAAATGATGATTGATTTTAAAAATAATTGTAATAATTTGTGGAGAAAAATGATGCATTTCGATATTACTCAATGTAAAATATAATACATGAAAAATTGGAAAACATTATTTTTTGTAATAAATCAAAATTACATAATTAATTTGTATTCTTACTTTGTTTCTTGTAAATCAATTTTTTGCAAAAATATCAATTCAAACCATTATATTTTTTGTGTAAAGCATTATTTTCATTTTAGCTATTCAAAGATTAATTATTTATTTTTTAACATAATAAATACATGAAAATAAATTTTCATACTTTGTCCTAATGAAGAACTTCAGGGTAAACAACATTTCTTGTCTTTCTTTGATTGGCTAAAATGTAGAAATTTTTTGAAGTTCCAGTCCCTGAAACAGCCACATAAAATATAGCATGATTGAAACATGGGTTTGTCAGATCACTATCAATATTGTTTTGAAAGTTTGACCTTGACTCTTATTGATGTTCATGGCCTTACTGGAAAATGCACATGTGTAAGATGCTCAAAAATCTGCATTGCTGCTTCTGATGATGACACATATCTCATGTTTTGGTATTGGTTAATTTCATCAATCACCTGTGGTTCTTGACTACTGAATTTGCAGCATTCTGTAACTAAAAAACAGCCTGATCTGACCCCTTTCATATGTATTTGTTGCAATTCTTGATTGAATGAATTGATGAGCAGATTTCAACAATGATATGACAGTTGAATTGTCACAACAAATATATATTGTAAGGCACTGCCCCACTGATTGGTGATTTCTTGCTCAACTTAACACCCATATTGTCACATTTTGATTGTGCCAATGTGACCTCCATCTTCTGGCTTACTTCTATATTTTGGATAGGAGTCATTCCCTTTAATTAAAATCAAAGGGAAAAAAATTTCAGTGGTGGGGTTTGTAACCCTAGGCACTCTCTTTGATCAAAATGAAATATACCTATCCAAATACCCTGGGTAATGTAGTTTCAGAATATATACAGTTATGGGGGTCTATCTTCAAAACCCTACGAGTAGTTTGATAACAAGCAAACAGAGAGACAGAGACTACAAATTTTTATATATATAGATTGATTGCTTTTTCTTTATTCAATTGTAATTTAAAAAAGCCTACAATCATTCATTTTCAGCAGAAAAGGGACAGCCAGATAAACCAGCCAAGCATGTCATGTGAAGAAAAATAGTGGTCATCTGCTTAAGACATTTTTCTACCCTTCTGAAAACCAAGAAAGCACAGCAGATTGACAACTGTAATAAGTTTCAAATTAATCACACTTCGCTACATTATTTGGACTATTGTCCTCATCTTTGTTGCCATATTTATTACAATGTTTCGTCCGTTGTATGCTCCAGCCTTCTTCAGGTGGTTGGAATGTCGAACTGAACCCTTAATTTTGCTGACTGGGGTAAACTGTTCTAGTTCCATGTGCCATGTTTTAATGGATGTCAGTTATCAGTTATCTCCTGTTAATTCCCCTCTCCAAGTTCTCCACTGCCTTAACCGGGCATTGAGGACACATGGCACAGTGGATAAAGGCATTAGTTAGATCCAGTGACAGGACCCAAAGAGTGTGAGTTCAATACCCGGTTAAGGCACTGAAAGTAAGAGCTGGCTTTTTATCTATATAGTCGATGGTAATGCATTCATGTAACTCCTGAAAGTCTGTTCAGAGTATGATATCAGTATGATATCAGTACTTCTATTTTTGTGATGTTAATGAAGCAAAACAATATGCTACTGATTTCATAGTAAGGGATGCTGATGCCATAACTATGATGTCATTTGATTGATAACTTCAATAATTTTACAAGTTTTGCAGTTATAACAAGCGTACAGTTGCAAGTGAAGGAACAAAAAAAAATTAAAATTTTCAATAGCATGGATTTGTCAAATTTTAGAATATATACATAGTTGTTTGAAAGTTGGCACAAATTGTTCATGTGATTAGTTCTTGGTGAGGAAAGTGGTTGGGTGTAAGAACAAGAAGTTGACCGATTTCTTGGGTTTGTTGGGCGGGGTCATGATTGGTGTCAGGAGAGAGGCCTGCAGCAGATTACTGGAACCAAGTGAATGTCATTGGCAGGGGTTGACATATGCCATTCTACAGAATAGAAATCGACAATGAGAGGTGTTTGATGGGCTGGTAGTCGTGTGATGAGGACAAGATGTTGAAGCTGAAATGCCTGGTAAGTGGCATTGGCAGTTTAGTTGAGGGAGGTCATGGAGGTGGGTTGATTTGTGGTAAGGCATGGAAGGTACATTGGTGGGTTGTTTTGCTGATAGAAAGGTGCAAGTATGATGAGTCGGGAGAAGTCACGAATCTGACATTGTCGATACAGAGGGGGTGAGGTGTGAAGAGTCAGGTGAAATCATGAATCTGACTTTGCCAATAGAAATTGTGCGGGTGAGTGTGTAAAGTTGGGTGAAATGACAAATCTGAGGTTGTGATGTGACACCCGTCGTCCTCTATCAGGGCACCATTTGTGACACCCGACTTCTTTTCCAGTCACGACGCCAATATGTGACTTCGGTCCTTTGTGACGGGCTAACCCTGGGACATCGGTTGAAGTCTTGCTGGGTTCTAGTACCAACTTGTCGTACCCGGCTCGCTTCCAACGCCTGGTCACCGAAGCAACTGCTTTGATCTCGATTCAACCCACCCACGTTGTGATTTGATCTTAGGTTGATGAGATCAATCAGACGTCGGGCCGTAGTGCCAGCCGAATCCGGGTCAAGGTGATACTGCACAATAATTGTAGACAAAAAAAACAAAAGCACAAACAACAACTTCAAGGCGAGCGACTGGTTAGGAATAGTGATTAATTTTATGTCGGTTTGTTGAGTTACAGGAGTGCGTCTCTCTCTTTCTCTCCCAACCCGAAGAAAAAAAATGTGGATTGTAACACTTTTGCGTTCTTTAACTAGTTCTGGATATCTGGATGGAGAATATAAGTCAGACTTCAACGAATTTGTTCTTGGTTAGAAGTCTAAGTCGGAAACTTGTTTTGGTGGGAAATCTAAAGTCGGACTTCAACAAATCAGTCAGAAACCATGGAATCGTGCGGTCACCTGTGCGAGGCGTGTCTCTCTGCGAACTGCACTGCACTGCTCTCTCTTACTGTACTGGCTGTACTCTTCACTGACTGGACTCGACTGAAACACTCGTAGATGTTTGCTTATATGGACACCGATCAAAACCTGGCATGGGGTCGGACGTGGTGTGGCCACCACGTTGATTTCAAATCCCCAATAAGGATTTTCTTTGTTTTCAGCCAAAAATAATTATCATTTTCCATATTTGGAAATCTTATTCCACTCCCACCCTCTTCTGCTCTCATATGGGTATCTCACCATACTTTAGAGGGCGTCAATGGTTTTCCCACTTCCTCGCAGTAACATCTCATACCTATCCTCTCAATGGGTGGTGGCAGGCCTCCTCTCTGCGTCACATGATCATCTCCGCCTGGCTATTCGGCCAATAGGCGTCAACTGATAATTTCAATTTTTATCCAACTTCACGGGATATGGTTTTTCTCAACCAAGTTTTTCCGCCAACATTAAGTGGACGAATTTTTTAGCGAAATTGGGTTAATTAAAATAAATACAATAACATAGCTTCTGTTATCACAAACGAATTTAAACAGAACACAGATGTTCTGTCCAGGCGACATCTCAATCCAGAGCGGGGCCCTGTGTGCGGTCGGCAGACGACCCATTGGTTACTGATAATATAAGTTCGTCATCTCGACACAGTTAATGTTTTATCTGCCCAAAAGCTCTGGTATCCATCAACCAACCCTTACGACAATGACCATCAGAATTTTCGTGGGTGGCCTTTTTTTTTTTTCTTTTATCATCTAAGTTGTTAAGTCTTGTCCCTCTGTTTTCTTTTTTTTCTTTCTCTTTTTCCTTCCTTTGTTTTTGCAGAGAATTTGGCATATCTCAGCATCACACTTCCGCAAGAAAGTAAAGTGGTTATCTTGAATCGCACTTGAAAATAACAAAACAAAAAAAAATCTTTTTTCACCGATACCCTGTTTTGGGAAAATAACAAAACAAAAAGAATATCGCTCAGTATGTCTTTCGTTATATCTATCGGTTTAAGTTATCGCTCAGTATGTCTTTCGTTATATCTATCGGTTTAAGTAATCTCCGTAATTAACTTCTGTGGTTAATTAATTGATTAATTAACCTGCCGTTTCTAAATAGTGTTACAGTGAGAGTGAAGATTCGAGTAAAGTTATGAATCTAACTTTGCCAATACAGATTGTGCAAGTGTGAAGAGCTGGATGAAATCCTAGATCTGACTTTGGCAATACAGATTCTGTAAGAGTGTAGAGTCAGGTGAAATCACAAATCTGACTTTGTCGATACAGAGAGTGTGAGCGTAAAGTGCTGGGTGAAGTCATGAATATGTCTTTGCTGATACAGATTGTGCAAGTGTGAAAAGTTTGATGATGTGATGAATCTGACTTTGCTTATACAGGGAATGCAAAGGAAAAGAGTTGGGTGAAATCACGAATCTGACTCTGCCCAATACAGAGGGTGTGAGTGTGAAGAGCCACAAGGTAATGATTCTGACTTTGCCGATACAGATTATGAAGAGTCTGATGATGTCATGAATCTGACTTTGCTGATACAGGGAATGTGAGCATGAAGAGTCAGGTGAAATCATGAATTTGACTTTGTTGTTAAAGATGATGCGAGCACGAATAGTCATGCAAAGTGATGAATTTGCCTTTGCCGCTAGAGGTGG
Source organism: Acanthosepion esculentum (assembly GCA_964036315.1). NCBI lineage: Eukaryota > Metazoa > Mollusca > Cephalopoda > Sepiida > Sepiidae > Acanthosepion > Acanthosepion esculentum. The sequence continues at coordinate 67,296,110 of OZ038497.1, forward strand.
TGCGAGTGTGATGAACCAGGGGATGAACCATGAATTTGACTTTCCTATCCTATTACAGTTGAAGTTATGAATCTGACTTTGCTGTTACAGTGGGTGCAAGCATGAAGAGTCAGGTGACTTCGCAAATCTGTGCATTGGCGGGTTGACAGTAGAATATCACTGTTGTATTCTGATCAAATGGAAACAGTGTCAAGGTGTTAGAAATTATGGTGGTGGCATTGGGAGCCCACCATTGTTGGAGCTGGCCTATAAGTCACATTCTGTGTGTGAAGAGTCAGGTAAGATTAGTGTACCTTGTGCAGGGTCATGGTTGTGACAAGAGAGGTGTTCATGCCTGGTGTTGATAGATGGTCTCTTGGCCTGCTACTGTGTTAATTGTTTATGAGGAGTCTCTTTTAAGCAAATTTGCTGGCCCCCAGTGTCATTTTTTTTCGGCATCAACGTTTGTGATTGGCTACTATATTTTATTGCAGGGATTTGTTTTGTGGACTAGAAGTGATGCTCAAAGATCCAACACAGGAAACAACTTATATTTATTTTGTGTTTTGCTTTCTTAGGGTTCACATCTGGCCAACATGTAGAATGAATCAGAAAGAGATCTATTAGCAATGAAATATAACACAGAAATAAAACTCTTATCTATGCTACCATTATCAATGCAGGCATCAGCTGTATAAGTATCATTCACAATTACTTTCTGACAAACGTGTTGTGGATTTAAATCAACCCACAACAAAGAAAAAGGTGAGAAAGGTTTATAAATATAAAAAATATTTTATATTTTTATTTTTGTGTTTTTACAACTAAATTTTTCTTAGCATGTATAAATGTTAAAGTTCTTGCATTAAAGTTCCTTCTTTGTAGTCATTTGTTAAGATGAAAAGAAATGTGATTTCTTCATGTGTATGTGGGGAAAGAAGAGACAAAGGAGAAAGTGAGGTGGAAAATGTAAGTGTCACATAGCTTGGTGATGAAGAGTGTATGTGTCACATAACTTGGTGAGGAAGATGGGTGAATGAGTTAAGAAATCTGTTAAACTGTGGTGTCATGAATCTGTTGAAGTATATTGCTGCTCTTTCTCCTTACTGGCTTGGTGACTTAGCTTATATACTCTTTAAAGGGATTAAAAAGCATGTTTTTTTATTGTTGGCAGGAATGTTACCCATTGGTTGAAATATGTTAGATATTTATTTTCAAAGGATTAATTTATGTGCAGATCCTCCAACTCAGAAACCATTTTTTTGTCATTTGATGATTAACTGTCTTGGTGTTTATTTTCATCTTATCTCTACAAATGAAAGGCAAATCACTGTTAGTAGACAGAATACTATTGTGCATTGTCAGAAAAGAAGAATCATTATTATTACCAGTACTTAGGACTGCTGACAATATTGAAGACTCACAAAATACCCTTTTTTCTTGCATTTATGATACTCAACATATCTTACCAGACACCAACTTCTTGAATCTGGTTATTTCTACAAAACCAGTAAGTATGTTTTGGCTTTGCAATAACAGATAGTTGCTTCAACAGAGTTTGTTAATGTTTGTAGAGAATGTCTAGTGAGTATTTTTGCTGCTGCACTGTCCACTAGTAATTCTAGAACACTTTGATTATAAAGATTAGAGCTCTTTTGAGCAATATCAAGAGCCATACCCTGGTTAAATGCATTGTCCAAACTTAATAATTTGTGCTCAAGTAGTCTCTGTTTGATGATGTTTGAACTTCATTAATGAAGGCATCCCAAATAGACTCAGATTTATACTGTTCAGCCATAACTGCTTTGCTAATGTTTTCAGTTCTATTAAGAATTGGTCCAGTGTTTCACTAGGTTGCTGTTTGCATGTGGTGAGAATGTGATGAACAAATATCTCATTTTTAGTTTGATGTTCAACTCTTTGAGTCTTTAGGCCATCCTTATAATTACTGAATTCTGCAATATCTGGCACAATATAGTTTATCAGAAGGTCTAGCTTAGCATCACATCAGTCAATAATGAATTTATGAAGTTGTTAAACATTTGTATCCAGTGTTTGAATGTCTTAGTAGAACCTGATAAATTAGGATCTACACTGGAGAGTTTCTGTTTCATAAATTTATACATTGTCTTTGAATTAGTGACTTTGCTTGAAATATTACTACAATAATAATTTCTCTGGTTCAAAGTCACCAGTATTTAACTAAGTATCAAGGCATTGCACTTGCATTTTATAGCTTGAAACAAGCAACAAAAAGACTATGGAAATTCTAATTACAAAGGAAGCAACTCAGTTCAATGGCTATGGGTTCACCATTGTCAGCAGTGATGGTAAACATATACATGGAATACTTCAAGGAAATAGCTATAGGAACATCACCACTAAAGTATGACTGAGATACGTAGTTAACACCTTCATACTCAAGTTGCACCAGGAAGCAGTACAAATACTGCTGGACCATGTGAACTAAATAAGACCATTGACCCATTTCACAATGGAAGAAGAAAAAATAATCAGCTAGCTTTCCTGGATGTACTAATAATTTGCACAGAGAATGGGTTCAAGATGTTCATATGTCACAAGCCAACCTTCACCAAACAATACCTCAACTTCAATTCCCACTATCCAGACAGTATGAAGAAAGAGATCATTTGATGTCTACAACACTGGGCAAAAAGCATAAGTGGCAGCCTAGACACATAGCAACAAGAAATTATCAGCACCAAGCATACCGTTTAGAATAACAACTACTCTGCAAACATAAGATAAGTGTCTGCAGGTGGAAAGAGAAGGGTCAATAATGAGGACCAGACAATTGCTATGGTCTGTCTGCCTTATGTCAAGGACTTATCAGAAAAGATTCAGAAGATCTGTAGTCCATACATCAGAGCAGTACTAAAAAAAAATAAAACTGGAGGAACATCAAAAAGTCATAATGATGGGAGAAACAATGAAATCAGGCATGTCTGACCCTGTATGAAAAAGTGTAGTCATCAGCCCATGAAATGAAGAAAAAGTACTAGACAAGGGAGAACACTACAGACATCTGAAAGAATCAGCACATATGCTAGGTTATGAGGACCTTCTTAGTAGGCCTTGCATAGAAATAAATACGGTATGGTAGCCGCTAAAAAACAATGACAAATGACAGCAAGTCTTCAACAGCAAAAGCTGTAATAAACGAGAAAAGCTTCAGTGAGCACAGTCATCAACAGCACTCATCAGCAGGCAGGCAGATTAGATTTAAGGGTTTATGTTCTCCACAGAGAACTGTCCTAGTGAATTTATAACCTAGTGGATTAAAGCATTGGTTCGTAAATTTAGTGACATAGTAATTGTGAGTTCAATCCCTGGACTGGTTAGTGTGTAATTGAACTCAGTGAAAGCAATAACTGGACAGTACTAAGAATAAGAACTAGATGAGATACCCCTAGACATGAGCAGTGGAATGAGAACAGTCTACTTCCATAGATTAAATAAATAAAGGGTTCAGTTTGGAATTTCCTGTAGGTTAACCAGATTGATATACATCTGATGAAGGCTGGTGGACAAAACAGCCGAAACATTGTGATAACAACAAAGATGAGGACAATAATCTGAATGTAAATAGTGTAAATAATTTAAAATGAACTTTATTAATATTGTAATGATTTACAATCTATATAAAATTAGTGTTGCCAGGTTTTGTAATATATATGACTAGGCAATATAACTACAGTCTAGGCTGATCATTCAAGGTCATCAGCGATCACAGCATGCAGTTTCCAGCCACATGAAACAATTTCTAGCAGAATAGAGTGAGATAATGAGTTTACTATGAATTACAAAAATGTTTTAACTCCACAAATGGCAGAACAGATAGAGTTCAAATTCGAACTCCAAGGTCATGGAAGATAGAATTAGTTTGTAATATTTATCAGTATTGTAGTCACACAACTATATACATTTAGGTAAATAGTGGGGTAACATCTCCAAGGTTGTTCAAGTCAATTTGAGATTAAAAGTTTTTTTCAGCCAAATGATAGGGCTGAAAAACATACAGCCTAGTTAAATAATTTCAGACAAAAGTTGAAGTTTTCAGGATTAAACATGATTTCATCAGCTATTATGAATGTAAGAAACAACAGAAACTACCAGGGGCTCTGTGAGTGAAGCATTCTTGCCCAAAAGAATCATACAGTTGAAAAAATAAACTCAGAATTGTTACAAAAACTTTTGGTGAGGCTCAGCTATACAACTCAGTGTCAGAAACTTTTGAGGTTATTTAGAGTCAACAGGCTTCAGTTAAAAGTTGAGTCAATCATCATTCTTCTCAGAAATCTCAACACTCCAAAATTGTACAATGGAACTAACCTCACAGCCAAATGCCTTCTCCCTCATGTTATCATGACACAATTATCCTAAATAGAGTTGGAAAAAAGGATGAGGTGTGCAGTCCCAGGATTTCTGTAATTCCAACAGACTTACCTTCTGAATTCAAGTGACTTTTAATTCCCAGTGAAGATCTACTTTGCCATGACTATCAACAAGGTACAAGAACAATCTCTCAAGATTGGCCCCAAGCTGACTTCTTTATACTTTTACTATAGCCCAGTTAACTATGTTGGTTGTTCTGCAGTGGATCCTCAAACTTTTTGTGCTGGTACCAAATGGTAAAGACATTCATATTACATAATCAGAGGCACTATCAAACTATGGAACTGAACCATTTGTTTTATTTTGGACATCAGAATATTTTTAGTAACATTTATTTTTTTATTTTCATGTGTAACTAATTTTTCCATTTATGATGTGTAAGAAGAAAAGTTAAAAGAACATATTTATTTTCTCCTGTGCTTGTAATAGAATCAAGTATAATGCAAAATAAATATTTAAATCCAGGGGACCTTACAAAGGGAATTCCACTTAGTACTACTACTTATATATCTCTGTAGAACACCAAGAACAGTGTTGAAGCAAGCAGACAGAATAATTTTTACTATGACTAATGACTTGGGTCATATTTCTTACTCTGAGAGTAAAAAGTTAGTTTACAAAGGGAACTAACTCATTCACATTTATTTAATGCAGTGTGGCCTGAAGAAGATGTATACAAAATTTTAAAAGGAAAGGCTCTAAAGATTTTCTAAACTAAAATTACTGTACACAAGAAACTTGAAATCAAGAATATCTATGCAAAATTGCATAAGTGGTAAGAAGGCATAGTTTGGGATGTGGTAGATGAATGGGATGGGACTGGCAGTGAAAAGTATCAAGATGAAAGGAAGAAACATCACCAGCCAAGAAAGAATATCACCTTAGTTACAATATCAGAAGCTTAACCACTCTTCTAGAATCCCTGCCAGATTAGGATTCCTTTTCAAATATAATTACCAGTTTTGACCCATTTTTGATTCAGCTTCACAGTTCACATCATTTTTTCAACTAGGTGTTTTTGTTCAAAGAGATCTCAAAAGCACTTGAACTTTATACCTGCCAAAAAGAACTTTTCATGCACAAATAAATATTTGTGCAACTCTTTCTAAAAGAATTGTTGATTTTTTTTTCAATTTGTATTTTGTGTTACTTTTTATGAGATCCTTGTTTAATAAAGTTTCCTATTTCAAATCTACATTTGAGTTTGAGTTCTTGTCAACTTCATTACAGTGTCATTTTCAGGTTAACAAAAAAATATGACTTTATATGATTACAAAACTATTTACAGAATGTTTCAAACATAACGGTTTAACCCAATTCCTGGCAACCACCAGACATAACCCATACTTGTACTGGTACCCAAATTCAACATACCTATCTGGGTTTCAGATATTGTACATTATTAAGGAGCAAGAACAAAAAAGAATAGCAATCAAGAAGACAGAAAATAATGATTGACATTGCATTTAAATCTTTGAAGATCAAAGTTGATTAGAAAGCAAAATGCTGGAAGAGAGTTCCACAAGTGAGAAGTGTAAGAAAAGAAACTGTTAGCATAGAATTTATGGTTACATCTAGCCATTTCAAATGTAAAATGATGAGATTTTGCCACTAATCTAGTACTGCACTTAAATTCATAGAGGAAAGTTCATCAGATAGTATCTGTCTGATATATTTCTTTCATGCTGTTGTTCAGAATTTTGCAGGGAAGGTCTTGCTTGGATTGAAAACTTTTCAACATCCCAAAAAGGAAATATAATTGCAAATTCTGATGGTTCTTAATTTTAATTTGTAAAATTAGTAAAAATAATGTGTACCGTTTTATTTTTCAGATAATCTATTAAAGGAAGGTTCTGGAGTGAAGATGTATGATTCCATGCAGTTTTCAATGATTCCTTAAAAGAATAATGAAAATGTTCAATCAGCTTGGGATGATATGCAGTTGTACGAATTCTGTTCGTACTGATTAGGTCAGTTAGTGATGCAAAAAGTGATGACTCAAACTAAATTCCTCTATCTGGGGTAATAGCTGTAGGCACACCAAATCTGCTGACCCAAACTGAAATGAAACCTTGTGCGACTGATTGTAATTACATGTTAGTAAGTGGAATCATGTTAGGTAACAGGTAAATCTGTCAATGCAAGTGAGGAGATAGTAGTATTCCAGGCAAGGGGGAAGTGGATGAATGCTGTCACTGTGGACATGGGCAAACCAATTGTCAGGAACAAAGAAAAATGCTGTCACCTCACTACCTTTGCTTTTTGATATGGTAGACAGTGGCATATCCAGTCTCTTGTATCTCTGTTGATACCAGGGAAAATGTAATATTTGCTAATAAACCGGCAAGTAACTTTGATACTTGGGTGCGATACTGAGTATAGATTCTCAAAACTCATTTTATGGAGGCTTTTTGGAATAAAAAGGCCATTGCCTTGTCTAATTTTGCCTGAACTGCTAGTCAAGGATTTATAATATGTGGGTATATGGGCGTATCTTCCTTCTAGATAGTGATGAAAATGTTGAATAGTTTGGTGAACAGTCATCAATACTTATCCAAATGTACTGTATTGAGTTGCAACTTCCAACAGTTTTTTTAGAAAAATTATAAAATATGTAGTAACCATGTGTCTGCTGATCCGTTTTCTGCACTAATGCTGAAGCTTGAAGCATCTACCACTAAAGATGGTTCTGCCTCATGGTTTTGGAAGATGAGGTTATCCACATTGACCTGCTTTTCCTTAGTCAAATTGAAGGCTGACAACTCTGTTTTCAGAGAGTTGTATGTCACAGTTTTTTTTTTTACCTTGTAGGAGATCTGTCAAAGGACAAATTATTTATGTCAAGTTTGGAGTAAGTTTCCAGTAAAAGTTAATCATACCAAAAAACTGACAAAATCTTTTTTAGGGTTTTGATAACTAGGAACAAGTGAATAGCTTCAGTTCTTTCAGATAAAGGTCTGATGCCATTTTCATCAATTCTACAACCTAAAAAGTTCACCTCAGGCAAACCAAATTTACATTTGATTGGGTTTACAAAGACTTCATATTTCTGAAATCTTTTTAAAACTGCCAATAAATATTATCTATATTCTGTCGGAGAAATGGCGGTGATCATCTATGATGTAACCAACTAAATGTTGGTTACATCATCAATGTAAGAGAAAACTGTTAAGTCCTTGTCGAACTTGAGTCATGAATTGTTGAAACGATTGTGCCAAGTCTGAAAGGTAAATGTAGGAATTCAAATAACCCAAAAGGTGTTGTTATTGCCGATTTTTTAATATCTGAATCCTCTACAGTTATCTGGTGGTAGGTATGAAACATACATAGATGTCTTGTAAAATTCTGAATGTTGAAAATTGGGTAATAGTGAAGAACAGTTACTGTGTTTAATCTGCAATAGTCAATGTAAGATCTCCAGGCAGGGTAGTCTGTTTTGGCACCATGGAGTGGCAGAGACCAGTTGCTGTGAGGAGGTAAGATTACTCCAAGATCTGCTAAGTGTTAGAATTCTTGCTTGGCCATCTTGAGTTTCTAAAAGATGAGTCAACCAGGACATGAAGAAAAACAGGTGAATCTGGTGAGTGACCCCATGTTTTATTACAGGCGTGTTGAAACTTGGTGGTTATATTGGGGTAGGTTGATAGTAGTTGTGCAAATTCTAAATCTTATTTTGCTGCTGCAACTTTAGGATTGAGAAATATGGCAGTCTGAAGACTACCAACAGACTTGCTATCAGTTTTTGTATGTATCAGTTGTGGCTTTTTTAGGTTTACCAGCAATTTTGTGCAATGTAGAAGCTGGGATTAGTGAAATTGTTGCTCCACTACCAACCAGAAATTTTGTTTTGAACTTCTGTCAGTCGTGTGAAAAAGTTCTTGAATGTGGAGTGCTAACATGTCCCCTTGAAAAAGACTGCTGGTTTAATCTTTTCCCTGTAGCTTGTTACTACATGGCATAGTACATGTGGTTACTCTGTTGTGGAATCCCCTGTGATACCAGCAAATATCACTGTGTTCCTCAGATTTACTCTTGTGCTGCTATCTACTTCTAGAAATACAGTGATGGAAGTGTCTTGTCATCCACTTCATCTGATCTGTCAACTCTTCCACTTGTTTTGCCAGCCTTTCATTTTCAGCATGTAGTTTGGCCATATCTTAGGGAACTGAACACTGGAAGCTGTGTGGGTTTTTTTGCAACTTCCATCACTGTCTTGGGTAAATTGCTTTTTTTCACTCACTCATGGTTGTGAGGTATATTTTTAGCCCTTCTGGGAGCCTTGCGATGGATAGGTGTCATAAGACACTGTAATTTAGCTTATTGTCAAACAATTTGAAGAAGTTAGGATGGTTTCTTGTCTGCCAATTGTTGTGTCTCCAGTAGTGGCTGCAGTCTATTTCTCTCTGTACATCTGACCCACTCTATTATAAGGATTTGTTGTTGATGTGGTGATGAGAAGTTGTTTGACAGTGTACACTGTTTCATTATTTTTAAGAGAAAACCTATATACATATATTTTGTTTCCTGTGCTATAATATTCCTCATCAGTAAAATGGCTTCCATTTGGATTAAATATAGGTGTAGGTCATTCTGGGAGTAAAAATGGGAAAGTTGTCAAAATTTGATGCAGTTGTGGTTCCTTTCATTTTGCAACATTTTCGTAACTTTAGTTTTTGTATGTAAGCTTTTCAAAATAAATGTGTTTATATATGCAGCATTGGACAGATGAAAATGTCATTTTGGATAGGGCAAAAACATTGTTCATATGGCTAAAATTCTGTAGATATTTAAATTTTCTTGTAATAAATTTGTATCAACATAAAACACTGCCATCACAGAATATTATAATTTATGATATACAATAATAATTCGAAAAAAGCAAAAATGTTGAAATTGATAACTGAATTACATTGCATGTTAGAGATGTTTTTCAAAGTATAGAAATGTAATATTTATCTACCCCTACTCCATTTCTTGTGTCAAGAGATGTATTAGTGAAAAATTAATATATTTAAATTTGTTTCACGGATGCTACTTTTATTTTAACTGTTAATAGGGTAAAACAAATATATAATAAAAATTGTAGGAAATAGTAAAGATATATTTTTGTAGTTATAAGACAATGTTAAAATCTTACTGAAAATTGAGATTTCAAGTACCACATTTAACAGATTTTGAATACACTATGAGAAAATAAGTATCTTATTTTACGCTTAAGTTATCATGTTCTATATCAGAGTAAACCAATATAATGATTTATGTTAGAGAACACTATGGATATGTTTGAGAAAAGAATATGAATAGTTCAAACATAACATTTATTCTAGTGAGAAACAATATACAACACACAAAATCTTTACATTTCATGAAAGTTTTTTTGTTATAGAACAAAGTAAGTTCTGCCTTCAAAAAGGTATCACAAGAGAGACAGATGGGTCCTTGTTGTTTGTCCATATCCTGGAGGTGAAAAGAGACTTCATATTTCCTGCTGAGGTAGCAAGAAAATGGGCTGCAATTGGATGGTTTTGTGACTAATCCAGAACTCCTATACATGTAGTGTACAAGCAGAACCTTAATCCCTGCTGCTGCTGTGTGTGTGTGTAAGGTTTTGGCCAGTGTGCGTTAACTCTCTACAGGTATTTAATGACAATAAAAAATGTTAATTGCTAACCATTTTTTGTTAGCAAACATAATATTCAATTGTTTCCTTCTTGTTGAAAAACTATTTTGAACTAAAAATGCTTTAAAGGTTTGAATTCACACGGAATTTCACCTTAATTTTTTTATATTGTCAAATCTAAGATTCTATTTTATCACTTGAAAGGAATCTGAATAGAAGTAAGGCTTTAAGTTTTCTCTTGTTTATTTATATTTGTTGTTATATAGTATATTTGGTATATACTACTAAGTACCATCCAAAATGAAAGCAAAAAAAAAAAAAAATTACTACCCCATTTAAAAATAATTTGCCAAAAATCAATGAATAACCTGAATCAAACAAACTTTTCAGTACTTATTCAGTAATGAATGAATTGTATACTAAATACTTATTAGAAAACTTTGTGTAAATATTTGGTGTGGGTTTGTTTCAACCTCCCCCTTTCATGTGTACTTTTTGGTGGGGAGGTGCAAAATGTTTTTAGTTATATAAAGAAAACTTCCTGAAGATGTTATTTCAGAAAAAAATTATATAATAGCGAGTGTGAACATACTGAAAATTTGTCCTGAGTATTACCAAAAATAATTCAATAAAACTCAAAAAATAATTATTTTGAAGAATTGGTGCTTATATAATTTAATAAAACACATTCATTTTTTTCAGAATTCACAGAAAAAATAATCTACACTTAATATTTATTTTACAAAAAATTTACTTGTAATTTTTGAGTGACTTTGAAATTGTAAACTTTAATGCCATTTTTGGGTGTGAACCTTTTTAAAAAAAATTTAATTTATTTTTTTCTTTTAGATTATTATCAGTTATTTTTTGTATAGATGTACAAAAGAGAAATAATTCTGAATTACTGCCTTTGACTATTTTATAAGTTCCATAAAAGGATATAGAATAAAAAATTGTATTCTTAAACTGTTGTTTACATAGAATTATAATAATTTTAAGGACAAAATAAAAATAAAGGCGTCACTTTGAACACAATCAATTAACATTATCAATTCAATAACTCTTTATCAATTTTGACCATTTTTTTGTTAGTAGCAACTTTGCTATTTGAATACCTTTGCTTAAATTCAGAATAATTTAAAAAGTCACATTGTGTGCAATTATATATTTTATGGCATGAAATATGTAAGAAAATAAAAAATATAAAAGCAATGAATTAATCATTTAACTAAAAACAAATAACTAATGTATAAAAAATCTACTAGGTTTATTAAAAGCATATAAAATAAAAAATATATTCTTAAACTATTGTTTATATAAGGTTAAATAAAATCTATTTTTTAAACAAATACCAATTTTTTAATTATTGTGTTGGGAAACGGGCCCTGAGTGAGAAGGCGTGTGTAATGGTGTAACCATGTTTGTTGCGTGTTGAAGGACTGTTCCTCACAATTATTTATTTTTGTTAGGAAAGGTGTGGAAATAATCAGCAATGGTAAAATACCAAAAGAAACATAGAGTTCTGTTAAAAACATAACAATTGAATTTATTGAAATTACATGCATGTTAACTGAAAAGTGAGACTGAGTTGCGTCCCTTTGATTAGGTAATTATTTGTACCATGACTCATAACGAAAGAGTTGATTACTAAAAATGCAGTTTATAAGATTGAGTGAATTTGTGTTATTATGACTTATTTCGTAGTGAGGGAAAATGTCACTTTTTAAGTATAATAATTGAGGTTTGAAAAGTTTTTGTTTGATTGAGAGAGAAAGGTTATGTCAAATGGTTGTTGAGTCAGTTTGATTTGTGTATTATGCAAGTTGGATAAAAGATGCTGGAATTATACTTGCATGAGTTGTTGTAAAGTTCTTTAATGTCTGACTGCGTTAGTCAAGACGGGAGTTCTTTGAGAGTCATTTTTGGCAGTGATGTTGTGACGTAGAGAAGTTAGGTTCATTGACATCGGTGTTGCCGATAAGTTTAACGTCTCAATTCATCGAGACGGGTGTTTGTAATTGTCACATTTTGAAGCTTGGAGTGAGCGGTCAAAATTGTCTGCTGCGCTATCGATCTCTGCTCTGCTCTGTTGTGTTCTGGTCACACGTGTTTTTGGGTTTATATATGGTCGTAGTCATGTGGTGTGGCTCTGGAAAGAATTGCGCCAAAAATTTGCTTGTGCATGTGCGGGTGACTTGATTGGCCAAAAAGGACCAATCAGTGAGCTAGATTTGCGGAGAATAACCAATAGTAGCTCACTGACATTGCTTGTATGAAAGTTGATGTAATGGAATAGTGCATTATACAAAGAGGGTAAAACTGGGCTATGGACAAGCCCACAATTGCACTGCTAGTGTACTGTATTTCTTTAATTTTTCATGTGCTTTTTAAGTTAGTGGTGCAATTATAGTTTTTGTTTTTAATCTTTGACCACACATAAATAAACGTTAATTTCGTTACGTTTTAACTTTTAAGTTAAGATTACTTACATTAGAAGTATCCTTACATTTATTAAATGACTTAGAAACATATCTCTTGAACAAATATTGGATTTTTTTAATTTGTTGTAAGTTTACACATTACAACATTTTTCGTTGATTATGGCGTTTCGATGAGTAACGAGTGAAATGTGTCAATGTTAAATTATAGAAATTAATTTTTCTTTTACCTTTTTTTTTAGGCTACCTTTCAAATAAAACCAAAATTTGATTTCAAAGACATTTCATTTTAAAGTATTTAAAACGCTTCTTTTTTTTTTCAAGAAAGTCTGTGATGGTTAGTAACTGCAGTAACGAAATTATTTACGAATATTGCACTGGAATTAATTTTTTTTTTAGCAAGATCTTCTTATTTATTTTCAATCTCAAAATAACTTCATTGATTTTTTTTCTTTCTTTAAAACAACTTCTATAAAATTAAATTAATTTCAGGTTATTGCAAAAGTTGTCATTTTTGTTTGTGTGATGTCACTTTCCTTTTTCTGGGCCACAATTTTACCACGTTGATTGAAATATTTATTTTTTACTATTATTTTCACCCAACAGTAAAATATTTCCAAAAAGCCGAAATTATGACATCCTTCCCTAACAAAGCGGTCTTTATGATTTTATTTTTCTTGCAAATTTTTTTTTTATAAAATTAAAAAAATAAATTATCTACAGCTGAAATTAATTAACTTCATAGTTTCGGATTATTGCTACGTTTGGCTTGTGCCGCTTCTTGTGTGATATATCACACAAGAAGCGGCACAAACATTCTAACTAAAAAATTAAAAATACTCATGAACGATTATGAAAGAAAAATTGTTCAATGACAAATGAACGGCGATAGAATCGCGAAATGAAATAAGAAAAAGTAATATTTTAAATAATAAAGTAAACGTTAAACAAAATGTTGGCGATCGTTTACTTGATTCCATTTAATTTTATTTATTTTTTTATTTTAAAAAATAGTTTCAGAAAAAAAAATGTTAAATTAAATAAAAACACTAAAGGAAGATATTACATTTTTTCTGAATTTTTTTTCTACCAACAAGAGTTTTTATTTCGCGACGCTAACAGTACGTACTCTATATTTTTTTTATGACTAAAAAAATTCACGATTGTTTTCCGATTGATTATCGGCTACAAAAACCTAATACAGCCCTAATGTCAGTAAAGGAATTTCTAGAATAAGCTGCCATTCCCTAAATAGAGTAACTAAAAAAAAAAAAAATCTTTATTTTCAGTACATTTTTTAGTGTAAATCTAAGAATAAAAATGCATTTTTAATTTTTATTATCACAAATAAATATGAAAATCAAAAAGACAATTTAATTTACAATTCCAATTATTAATTATTTCTATTAGAAAATTTCCATAAACTTCAGAAAAAATAACAGAACATCGAATGCATTTTTTATTTATTCGTTTCGTTTTCGTTAAAAAATGAAAAAAAACAAGTGTAATCCTTAAAAAAAAAAAAAAAAAAAAAGCAGCCGCTTAAAAACAGGTATCGATACCTGCAATTAACTTTATTGCACTTCTAAGGAAATTGATAAAACTAAAAAAAAGAAATGAAATAAAAAAATCGAAAATATGTATCAATTTAAATTTTTTATCGTATTGAATATTGTTTGCTACACATGCAGAAAATATAATTTTTTTTTTTTTTACTATTTTTAGGTCAAAGGGTAAATTTAAAAATATTTTATGAACTTTAAAGTTTAAACTAAACAGAAACTTAAATTAATTTCTTGCTTCCGTAAGCTTCAGGAGTGTAAAAACTAAACTGGACCCTTATTTCGTGTCCGGGTTTTAGTTCATAATTTTAAAATACGGGAGCCTAAATTTTTTTTTTTTAAAAAAAAAAAAAGAAAAAAGGAAGATACAATGACATTATTTGTTTTTTTCCAGCAACTAGGAACTTTTGTTGTGAAAACACTTGTCAATCTCAAAATTAATATTTTATTTCTGTTCTTCCTTACAAATCGAATGTCCACAAATTTTCTACAAAATTTACATATTTGTTGTTTTTTTTTCACTTAACCGAATTAAGCTGTTAGATTATTTTAGAATGAAAACTAAAAAAAATATGTTTCAACCTTTCTCCTACTACCGAAAGTTGGTTCTTCTCTGGGTCAGTCGAGTTGTCAATTTTCTACAGTTTGGTTTATTTTGCTTTACGGCATATCAACCTGAATGGGTCATTTAATAGCCGACAACTTTTTTTTTTTTTTTTTTTTTTATCCTGGTAATATTTTTGTTTTGTTAAAAGTCTATTTCTGTTAATATTTTTTTCCTCAAAAATGTATAGCTGGTAATATTTTTTTTTTCAAAAACCTATAGCTGGTTAATATCATTTTTACAAAAACGCACAGCTGGCAACATTCAAACAACAAACGTATAGCCAGTAATAATACTATTTTCCCCAAAACGCATAGCCGGCAACACTATTCTTTCAAAAAAAATAAAATAAAGTAAAAACGTATAGCTGGTAATATTATTTTTCAAAAACGTACAACTGGCAACATTATTTTTTCAAAAACGTATCAGAGGCCTTGCTGTTGGACATAGGATGTGTAGTTTATCGTTATACCCAGGACGCGGATGTAGTTTATCATCATACCCAGGACGCTTCTACAGTTTTGTCTGAAGAGACTAAGTTATCAAAAGTTTTAGATAAGAAAAAACAGCAATAAAACATAGCAATTCGTTCAGATGTTATGTTTTCGTGGTGGGAGTCTAACGAAAAGAAAAACTCACCAATCCACTTTTTGCTTTTTTAAACAAAACAATGTCAAATTCTGGGAACCGCCATCATCATACTGCACCTTCTTGATTGCTCTTCTTAAAAGTAGAAAGTCTGAGACCTCCAAGCGAAATGGACAATTTTGGGTACTAACTAATGAATCAATCTCATATACGCGTGGGATCCCCATTCTAAACCTGACCTTCCTTACTCCTTTTGAGTGGGCGCGCACATAAATACCTAGTAAAAAGTGTATGCTGGTTGGAACAGACCCAAATTATGGTTCAAATAAAATTCCTGTGCACACAGAACACAACCCATACAAATCATGCATAATTTTTTAAGGACATCAATCTCTTAAAATGTGAAAAATTTTTTTAAATTAATTTTTCGTAGGTACCTCCATGAATCGCTAAAAAAATGAAATTTTCGACAATTTTCATTCCTTTAACTTTATTTGATCGATAAAGTTCAGCTATCAAATTTGGATATTTTTATTTTCTGTCTGGGATAGAATTAAAAATAATAAAATTAAGTAATTTTTGCAATTAAGTATTTTAAATTCGAAAATAAAAAAGTAAATTTATTTTACCTTCAGAATTTTATTCTATCAGAATAAATTTTTAAAATGTGTATTTTTGTAGGCAAAATTAAATTTCAAATTACCATTTTTCATTTAGTTAGAGAAAAGTAAAAATAACTAATCAAAAAGTAGTAAAACTAAAATTTATCAAGTTATATAATTTAAACAAGGTAAGTGATTAAGTTCGAATCTAGGTCACGTGTCCATGTATTGTAGGAAAATCACCTTGTTGAAGAAGTTGCTGTTGTTTCTCTTCTTGAATTGGCCAACGTACGCAAAATTGACAACGACGGAAACAGAAGGGAGGCCATTATGTACCAATAACCTTCCCATAATTCCCCGCAGATATAGCAGTAATGGCGGATGATAATACGTCGGTCACAGGAGGGCCTTCCACTAATCAAGAGCCTCACAAACCTGAAAATGATGGTTTTAATAAACCATCTATTGGTAGCAGATATCCAATGGGTCCTGGCCCACCAAGAGGACCCAGAGGTGGTTTTGGCATGAGAGGCCCAAGGTAAAGAAATATGTAATTTTTGGCTGGGTATTGAGTATTGACTAAAAAAAATAGGTACTTTTTTTTTTTTTTTTTTTTTTTTCAGTTTAGTAGTCGTCGGTTATTCATTTTCTTAACGCCGGCCATGATAGACTTTTTAGTTTTTAGGTAGCTAGCTTTTTATTATTTCTTTCTTTCAAAAGTAAAACTTGGTATCGTTACATATAATTAAAACAAGAATCATTTATTCGTTTTTTCACAGCTAATCTTAAATCTATTCAATGCATCGGTTTTTAACTTTTTCGTTTTCCTGCCACGAGTGCATATATTTTTCTTTTTTAATTTTAAATATTTGAAGAAACCTTTATTATTTTTGTTTTTCTTTTACAGCAAATGTTCACTTTTATTCTCAAGTATATTTTACATCAGTTGTAGTTAGATGTTCTCTTACCGTGAGTTAACAATAACGGCTTTTTTATTTTTCCATTATTATGAAAGTATTCTATTTTTTTCGGTTAGAAAAATGTATCTGAAATTTTGTGAATCGTAACTACTGATTTCATTGCATAAAATAAAGTGAACTGTGTATGCATTTTATTATAAATTTTCGAGATTTGTCTTCTTGTGACATGATTGGCAATAAAAATTAAATATTTACTGATTTCTGTTTGGATTTAGCTTATTGTCAATAAAAGGTATTTTGAAAAATCACTAGTTGCGGTATGCCAACGAACCACGGTACAAATTTGTGAATTCCGTTTCATTTTTGATTTAGGGTAAGAAAGAAAAAGGATCTTGAGGCTGGTATGGCAACTTGTAATCGACTTGTTAACTTGATTTTTTTTTAGTTTCACATCAAACCAGCCTAATTTATCCTATACATTTAGTGTCTCTTTTTAAGGGCCTTTTTAAGTTCTGTAATAAGATTTAGGGATCCATTTTTCCATAAAAAATGCTGAATTATTTTCATTTGGGTAAATTTACATATTTTATTTTTCAAATGAATTAAGAAAAAAATAAATTAGATGTTCAAGAATTATTTTTGCGGTAAAAACTTATAAAGTTCCAATGTTTCTAAGATAATGAACTGAAAATTTAAAAGATACGTTACGCCAATTTGTGTTTAGTGATAATCATGATTATATTTTAAAGAAAACTATCGAATTACATTTTTAAAAACTCTAACTCCCACTTACCGGATAAAACTGACGACATTTATGTTTATTCCTACTGAAATAAAAAAAAGAAATCCTGTCAGATAGTAATTACTTTGCATGCAATTGCAATACTTTCAGATCGGATTTTTTGTAAAGGCAGTTAAAAAGAGAAAAATATTTTGATTACTTTCGTTTTTGAAACTTTCAATTTCTAAAACGATATTTTACTTTCAGTTTTTGAGATAATACTCATTGAAAAATGCCAAATTATCTGATCTTTAAAGAAAGATCCAGTCAGATTTTGCAAAAAGCAGAATTTACAATTGTAAGATGCCAATTTATTAAAATTATTTCTACTTTGTAATCAGTTCCATTGGAAAAAATAATGAGTTAAAAGCAAATGAAAGAAATTCTTTAAAAATCAAACTTGCATGCAGAAATATACAAATTTAAATTCTAAATCATAACAGAGATTCTGTGTTTTTTCTTTTATATGATCTAAGGTAGGTGCCTGTTACATTTTCATTCTCAAAATTTGTTAGCAGATCTCAGTATTTGCATAAGAGAGTAATTTCTATGGAAAGTGCTTCACACTAAAAACTGCATTCTGTTCAGGTGTAGATAAAGATGAAGCCAGTTGAAGCAATGGTATAGAAAAGGGCTACAAAATCAGACCTAGTATGGAAGAAAAAAGCAATGACTAGATCAAGAATGAAGTTGATGCAATTGATATAGAACCCTATTACAAAAATATTGAAACTGAAGTCAGCACATATAACTAAATTACAATAAGACCTGCATTTAACTGAATAAGACAAGCATGAAAATTGATGTTGAAGCCCCACTTCCATGTAATCTAATATATGCATTTAATTCTCCAAAATACAATAATTAATAATGCTATTGGACCTACAATTCATTGGAAATAAGTTCTAGTAGGAAACTTGGGGCATTGTGTGAATGTGTTTAGGTATGGTCTAAAATTGTGTATAGACTTATTATTCTATGAATTATTTTGACTAGCATCATCTTTG
Source organism: Acanthosepion esculentum (assembly GCA_964036315.1). Lineage (NCBI taxonomy): Eukaryota > Metazoa > Mollusca > Cephalopoda > Sepiida > Sepiidae > Acanthosepion > Acanthosepion esculentum. Next base: position 67,314,627 of record OZ038497.1, read on the forward strand.
TTGTTTTGATCACAATCTTTCAGTCACCCTATTTTTGGTCTTCCCTAGATATATCAAGCAGAATCCTGTATATTGAGATCAGAAGAAAATGTGTAAAAAAGAAAAAAAAATTGCCATTTTTAGTATTTTTCATGTCCCTTTCATGTATTTACATATATGTACGCACATACCTATAATGTTAAATATAGGTACTGCCAGTAATTTGCTGAAAAAAAGAGCATAATATGATGAAAAAAACTTAATAAAAACAAAGTTTTATCATCAAAATTGTCATTATTAAGAGATAAGAATAAAGTATTTTTTACTTGTTTTTTCAAAATTTTTTGCTTTCTAAAACGCTTGAAATTTTTGTTAAAAATCTTCTCTTTTTTTTTTCTTTTTTTTAATGTGTCAACTGTGTAACAACTGGTAATGGAAATTTTCACGCTTTCTTTTCTGGTAAAATAACATTAATTTGGAAAGTCTTGCAAAAATCAGATAATTGTTGGATTTTAATGAAACTTTTAGCACTTATTCACAAATGAATGAATTAATTTTTTAAATATTATTTTTAGAACATTTTGGTAAAAAAAATTCTTTTTTTTTTTCTTTTTCCATCTGTCCCCTTCCACACACACTTACACATACTTAATTTCATGAAATTTCTAAAAATTAAATTCGTCCTCCAATTTATTTTTTTCACACTTTTACCAAATTCCCTAACATTCATTCAAAATCATAAAATAAAAGTGGCAATAAAATTATCTAATTATTAGATAAGCTTTTAATTGCATTTAATAAATAATATATATTCAGGACATTATAATATAAAGAGAAAAACTTTTTTCATTGAAAAATGAATTTTTACAGGAATTTTTTTTTTTCTAATTATAATAATTTATAAAGTTTTAAAAATCTTTTAAAATTCCCTCCAAACTCCATCCTCTTTAACTTAATTACTAAGTGAAAAATTGAGAAGCTTACTACAAATCGTAACGACCTAATATTTTTAAAATAATTTTTTTTATGTGTATAAACGTGCAGATTTTGAAAGTATGGGGGATCATACATGACATTAGAAAATAGATCGATCATGATAGTAAATTTAAAGTCAATATTCCTAAAATTAGATTATGGAGAATATTGCCTACATTTTCATGATTACTGAGTACTTAAAAATTACATAAAAAAAGCGTTCACCCATCATTTTCTTAAATTATGTTTTAACAGATAAAGTCTTTGTAGAACAACAATGAACATGTCAATCCCTCATAAATCACTTGGTGAGCACTTAATCACCACTGCTCTTTGTATTAAAAATCTGTTTCTCTGTTATTTTCAAATCAGATTAATTTTGATTAGCTAATATTCCTCAAATAAAGTTTCAAAAAAGCATATTTTATTTTTAGAAGATTTTTAATAAAAAAAAATTCATTGTGATGACAGATGGCTAAAAAAAATGGGCAGCTATTTTTAGCCCAAAACAATGAATCCTTTATTTTGTGTATTTCAAACAGAAATTCTATCGATTTGGAACAATCAATAGAATTTCTGTTTGAAATACACTTCAGAGTATTTTGCTTACCGAAAATAGTAAATCTAATCCTTCAGCTTTCAATTAAAACTAAAATGAAAGTTTCAAGAAAGATTTTTCATTTATGAAAATTCATTTTAAACTTTAGGTATACTGAATTAGTGGAGGTACCTAAATTTAATGTTAGTTACACAATGTTTACACATCATAAAAATTTGATTGGCATTGAATTAATCAATTTTTGGTATTGGTCAATCCAAAATAGTCAAGTTGGGATAAAATATTTACCTACTGTGTACTTTAAATATATGTATATATATTTATATCTAAAAAAAATTTTTCTTCAGGCCTGGACCTCCTGGTCCACCACCACATTTTGGTCGTGGACCCCCTCCCGGACCTCCTCCTAGATTTCGTGGGCCTCCAGGCCCTCCACCTGGCATGATGAGAGGCCCACCTCCACCTGGCATGAGAGGCCCACCTCCACCTGGCATGAGAGGCCCACCACCTGGACCTGGAGGTCCTCGAGGACCTCCGTTTGGTAGACCACCATTTGACCCTAATTATGGCCCTCCACCTGGCATGCATGGCCCTCATGGTGGTGGTATGCCTGGTGGTATGCCTCCACCACCACCTGGCATGGGACCACCAGGACCACATGGGCCAGGACCTGGACCACATGGACCACCAGGAATGTCTCCACATGGACCTCCAGGACCACCACATGGACCACCTGGGATGCCCCCCGGACCGCCTGGACCACCTCCTGTTAGTAAATATTATTTGAATCTTGTTTTTCTAATTGAACCTTAAAAAATTATTTTTAAATGTTATAATTAAATAATTTGCAAACCTGGCTAGTTCAGTTAAAAAAAAAAAATTACCATCATTTATTATTTTAAAATGATAAAAATATTTCACAAAAGGCTAAATGAATGATACTATTTGTTTTTCAGCGTCCACCTATGATGCCTCCTCCAAATATCCCACCTCCAAACTTTTCAGTTCCCCCCCCTGGTTTTTCATTGCCTCCCCCTGTATCAAATGCTCCTGCCACTACCATGGCAGCAATGCCATCCCAAAATGCTGCTTTGGATACAAGTAATCAAGAATTGTGGGTTGAAACTAAAACAGCTGAAGGAAAGGTAAGTTGATTGACAACTTAATAAATTTTGAAAAAGAATACCTGAAGAATTTTGTTTGTGCAATATAATTACTTTTTTTTCTTAAATTTTCATCAAATACTGGTTCAGAAATATATATTTTATTTTTTCAAATTTTTTAAACCAGGAATTAACTTTTGTTTACAAATGTGGCAAAATGTCTGATTTTTATTTGAATGTTTTTACCAACTTAATTGATTGAATTAATTGTTCAGAAAGAACATTACAATTTAAAAAAATAAGGACTACTGAAATTAGCACTCTTATGACATGATGATAAAATTGTTTGGAGCATGTTTTTCATCATAGTATGCTGATTTTTTAGCATTTTTGTAGAGGTACCTACTTAAAAAAAAAAAAAAAAAATTATTTGAAGTTTCCTGAAAAACTGCTTTATCACACAAAAGCTTGTATTAAAAAACCTAAAATTTAATTTACATCAAAAGTGGTATTTAATTTTATTTTAGTAATGTTTTTCTTTGACATAATTGTTTTTCTGTATTACATTATTATGGCATTTAAAATATTTTGAAATTATTTTTCTCATTTGTTTCTCTTTGGAGCCAATTGAAATATAAGTTTTATAAGTTTTTCAGACTCTGATTATGGCAAGTGTATCTGATACCAAGCAGGAAAGTGTAGTTTGGAAGTTTTTTAAGATTTCTGATGATAGCCAAAGTAAAGCAATATGTCAACTCTCACTAGCTACTTAAGTGATTTACATAAAGAAATTGTTCTCTTTGTTAACTCTTACCCAATTATTTAAATTAAAAGGATACCTAATTTTATTTCCTAAGCTTTTGTATTCATTTTTCTACTAAATGTTTTATTAATAAATGTACTTTGTCCATTAAGTTTCCCAAATCAACTGTAGGGCCTGAAAATAATGAATTTTGATCACTGTATGTATTGGAATGGGATATTTAGAACAGTATTGGAATTGGTAAAAATATTGGTATTGTCCCATCACTAATAGTAATTATAAAAGTTGCTTACAAGGAGGTTTTGGAAAAAATTTTGGCCCAGCCCACTTATCTGATCAATGATCAATTTATTTATTTATTCTTTCCTGGACGAACAACTTCTCAACACCCTTGCATATGTTTGATGACATTTCTTTTTATTTTGTATCAAAAGTAACTTATGTATGTGGGTGAAGGAAAATGACTTCTAAAAGCAAAAGTTGGGATCACAATTATTAGTCTTGTTTTGTGGTATTTTGGGGGGAAAACAAAAAATTTGTTTTTATGATACACAAATGAACTTGAAGAATTGTTCACATGTGCTTGTCATCAATGTGCATTAATGTCTATGTTCATTTTATATAATTAATTTTACTGAAAAAATTTGTTGGTTCTCTGATTTAATGACTTTAATGATCTTTTTCTATCTTCTAGTGTTATTATTACAATGCAAGAACTCGTGAATCAGCATGGACCAAGCCAGAAAATGTCAAGATCATCACTCAGACTGAAGTAGAAGCAATGGCTGCACAGATGACTACCCAAACAACTCCAAGTGCTACTGTTAGCACAGTATCAAATTCTCCAACTTCTACAACAACTGCTGCACAAACTGCTGTAGCTCAAGGTAAAAACTTATTGCAAATCTCTCTTTCATTTAAAAATTCAATCTTGTCTCATCCTTTTACAAATGACTGATTGTTCAAACCAAGAAAAATGTAGCATTAAAAGAAATTTTTCATAAGTGTTTTTTAAACTTTGTCTTATCTATTTGTCTTAAGTAATTACAAGAAACAAAATATTAACTCTGCATTATTTTTGTCCTTAACCCCAAAGGGAAGAAATGTGATCGTAAAAAGAAAAACTTTGATAGTCTAAATTCAAGAAATGAAAAAATAGTTTTGTATGTATAAAGGTAGGGGTCTCTAACAAGTTTTATTAATGATGGTTATGGAAGCAATTAAACCATTCTTGCTAAGTTCTAAGAATCATGACGGTTTTGGATTTATCAATCAGCATATGTTCTTTTGACATGCAGTATCAAGAAAGGCATGATCTCCTAAATCAAGGGAAAGAGTACATTCACATCACTTCTGGTCTTGGGGTGACCATTAAAACACTTTTCCAAACTATTCACTTAAAATTTTAAGCATGTATTTTCACCCCCCCCCTTCTTTTTTTAATTTTTTTTATATTGGTCACTCAAGGGATACATATACACATGTCTTGTTTTGTTAATATGCTATAGATGTAGATTGTGTAAATCTAGCATCGATAATTTACCCGATGTATTATTGAGTTGGTTCTATTTCAGTATGACACGCACACTCTTGATCATGTAACACAAACATGTGCTTTTTTCTTTCAGCTCAATAAGTCTATTATTCTCTGCCTTTTGGAATTACTTAATCACAGTATTAGATTTGTTTTCTGGGTGTTCTCAAAAATTAGATTTTTTTTAACTTTAGCTCAAAATAATGTTTTATTTTCTATAAACCAGATATTTTTGGTCTATTTGTAAAATCCAGATTACTTAGATCATGCTTTCACATTAAAACTTCAAACATTCTAATTGCCTAATTGTCTATTTTACTTGCCTGTAAATTCTACACTAGTAGTGTGAGTGCAATGGTCATATATTACAATGCAAGCTCACCCAATAGTATCTTGTTGCTAACTGAGTAATTCCAGTTTGTATAGAAGTTGTTGCACAGCCAAATCAAATTTATGTAAAAACTGTCCAAAGTTTAAAAAAATACTTTCATCTAAAACTAGTCATCAGGAATATTAGTGGTATCAGTTACAAAAGAAAAATTTATTATTAATTTCATCATAGCATTTATTTTATAAATATTGTAATTTTAATTTCAATACACATGTATTGAATGCAAGAGACAGCATGAGGTGAATGGTTTGTAATTAAGCAATATTTAAATAAAAAAATAGTCTGTTCAGTCAAAAATCTTAAGGACCAAGATATAGCATTTTTAAATGGTTTTCCTATAATGAAAGATATTGTTTAATGTGTTTTTAAAATATATTTGGTGACTATTAATCTGACTATAAACTTACAAAATATAAAAAGGAATTACTTAACCTCAGATAAACCTCCTCTGTGATAGTATATAAAAGAAAATTGCAAGTTAGTAAACACATTACAACTCCCCTAGATTATGAGCTGAAAGCATGAAAAGTAGATAGGGCTATAGGAAATGAACTCCACTGTTAAAGCATTAAAGCAACGTTCAAATTTTAGAAATAACAAAGATATTAGAATTCAGAAAGGTGATGAAACTAACATTTGTTATTTTAAACAAGACTGGTAACTTTATATCTTTCTTGATAAAAACCAAACAAATTAAAAGAAAAAGTAAACAAAAATACTATTCAGCTAACAGGCTAATAAATTTTATTATGTCTAATAACTCTGAAATCACATTCATTAAACCCCACTGGACTATCTATATGGGAATGTAAAACCATTTGTTACTTAAATTGTTATTGCAGATATGCCACCTGGTTTCAATCCTGCTTTGATGCCTCCAGGTTTCACCCCACAAGTAATGCAGCAGCTGGCTGTTGCTGCTGCTGCTGCCACTGTTCCAGCTGCCGTGGCTGCTGCAGGAGCTGTGTCCACCCAGTCAACTGCTGCAGTTGTAACATCCACACTTAATGCAAGTGTTACTCCCCAAACAGATCCAATGATCAATGATCAGTCTGCTGTTGTGGCTGAAAAACCTCCTCAAGGACAGGTTGGTCATTCCAAATAAGATATTCTATTATACAGAATAAAATGCATTTTTTTTTTTTTTTTTTTTTTTTTTAGAAAAGTGATTCTCAGAGTAATGCCTCCTTTTATTTCCGTGGAAAGTACAACAGATACAGATCACACAATAACACCATTGGATCGGGAAAGCTTACAAATTATGATTTTTTTTTTTTTCCCTCATTTACCATCACTACGTGTTTTTTGCTAGTGGTTAAAGTCTGCATGCTGCACTCAAAAGATTGATCCCCCCCCACACACACACACACCTTACTCTCATATTTGATCTCTGTAAATTTTCATTGAGTATTAATGTATGTCAATAGATGAAATTATTTATGCATAGATTAGTTCACAATACACCTCTACTTGATATGCAGTTTCATGACAAATGCTATTTTACTAAGCTCATGCTCAACTTCTATCTAATAAAACAAACATACAACAAAATGATGACTAATTCTATCTCTGCTATCATACCAGCAACATCTATGTCATAAAAAATACTAAGAGGAGGCATTGCTTTTGGATGGTTCCTTGCATAAATAGAAAAACATTCAACTTTTTTTGCCTAAAATAAATTTTATCTGATATTTAATTTAGAGTGCATCTTAATATCTATATTCTGAAATATTTATGACACTGATTTTATTTGCTATCCCCATTCGCTGCAGCTTCCTGCTAAACCTACTGAAGTGGCTGAATGGTCTGAACACAAGAATGCTGATGGTCGGGTTTACTATTACAATGCAAAAACAATGGAATCTACTTGGGATAAGCCTCAGGTTCTTATAGATTGGGATGGTAAGAATGTTAAAAAATATTTTTTAATATTTAGATACTAATAACTATAGTTGCTATTCCATATGTAATATGTAAGTTTTAAAATATGTATATATTTTGCTTTGATTTTTACATTTGAAAACTGTAATTTTGTACATGAGAAAATGTGATTTCCCTAAATTTTTTAAATGTGTATGTTGGATTGCAAAATTAAAATTAGATAAATATTTTAATGTAGTTTAAGGGAAAATGACTTGCTTATTATGTAAATATTTTTTACTGTATAAATGATTTCAATTATCAGGAAATACTTCAATTATTGAATGTGATTTCTATTTTTAACATAATAAACTAGTGATTAATATTTGAATCTTAAAGCAGTTTTATCCTTAAAATATTAATCTCTTTGAAAATAAAGTTCTTATATTTCTTCACTGGTGTAAAAAAAAAAAAAAAAAAATACTTAATCATATCAACATAATCTTTATATTTTTAAATGGGAATTTATTACTTTTATTTTAATCATGCTTTGAGATTACTGTTTTTTCAGATGGGAAAATGTATTAGTAAATGCTTCTTGTTGAAGCCTAGCATCAGCTGTACCAGTTGTAACTTTTAATATCACTATGTAACATTTTTAAAGAAACATAAAAATTAAACAATTTTATCTCTTTCAGTTTTGGAAGATCACTATATCCAATCTCTTGATTGGATTAACCATTCTAAGTATATTATTTTTCTAGCAGTTCTCTATCTTTTAGTATATTTATTTGGCACATAACTGTTTGTTTGATAACATGAATAAGTTTTGTCTATAATTTTTATAAAACATTTGCGATTACTATTTATAATACTTTTAAATAGTTTTATTTAAACATTTTAAGATCTTTGATTTTTAAAATACAATGCCATTTAGATTATTTTTTTAATTTCTAGTGTGTTGATTAAATATTTATTCTTAAACTGATTGTAGCAATATTTCTTTCATGATCAGTTGCAAGTCAACTGTCAGCCAATAACTAGATTTGCTTAAAAATATATTCTGGTAACTAAAGTAATATATAGGCTTGTTGCTAATTTTGAGATTCATACAAAAATATTTTAACCTGTTTTTAACATTAGTTTTCAGTTATTTCATGTCATTAACCCATAGAGTATTTTGCTCCTTGAAAAAAAAAAAAAATCACATTTTTATATATATATATATATATATATATATTACATTTTTTTAATTAGTTATATATTAACTGCTCAACTTGCTTTTTCAGTTTTTGCTCGTGAAATGTTATTTTGTGGAATGAGGCTAGAAGTCAATCTGCAAATTTTGAAGTGTCTGAATAATGGCATTTCTTTGGGTAGGCTAAGATCTTAGAAAAGACATTGTAGTTATTTAAAATTTAGGTGAACAGTGGAAAGCTCCTTTAAGTAATAATATCCTAGAATATGATTTGAATTTTTTGTGGTTATAAAGAGGCTTTATATTAAATTCTTTCAAGAAATTTTTAATTTTTTGTATGTTTTAGATTGTAATTCTTTACATTATGTTATTAGGTTTGCACATAGTATCACTGCCCACATTTTTAATAGGAAATAAATTTTTTTTTTTTTTTTTTTTTTAAGTCTTTTTGTAAATTTTTAATAAATTTCATATAATTGTTTTTGTTTAACTTCTAATAATAATGTGGCTACTTATCACCAATATATAGCTAAACTAGCACAGCTGCAGAAACCTGATCAGTTGACAACAGCCGCAGAATCTCCTGCCCAGCTGAACTCCATAATGCAGGTAAATGGGACTGATGAGACTGAAGAAATACCAATGGAAACTTTGCAAAATGAAAAAGATGAAGAGAAAAGTGATGAGGTGAGAAAATGGGAACATTTTGGGTTTGCTCTTGTTTTGAACAAATTATTGAATATCTTGATTTTTTTTTTTTTGTATTATAAAGATATTCAGTAGAAAATAAGTAAATTTTCAAAAGAATTTGTGTACATTTTAAACTTAGAAAAACAAAGGTTTTCAATAAATTGAAATGTCAAGGGCAGCCTCAATATGGCAGTATTTCAGGTGCTTTCATAATAATAACCATCAATGAATCAAAGCTATTATGTGGCTGCTAGTTGGTCTCCTTCTTGGCAACACCTAAAGGATAGCTTTAAGGATTCAAATCAAGAGAAATAGAAAACTACAGATTAGATAGCATATCTGAAAATTCTTGGTCTATCAATCCAGAGTCCACATGGGTACATAAACAGCCATCCCATGTCCAGCACCTTCATGTAGGTGACAGTATTGATACGGAAACCCGTTTTAGAAGGAATTTTTGTAAGGCTCACAACCACTGGGACACAAACTTGGAGTATATTTTTGTGTATCCGCACAGAACCATCTATTCTTATGCCTATTCACATGCGCCACATATCTGATAGTCAATTTGTTTTAATGTTGTTAATACAAAGGATCTGGCCTTTCAAGAAGCTGACTCTCCAAGTTGCTGTGGTTAGTGCCATCTGCATACATACCTTTTGATTTCCTGTATCAGATTGGGAGTTGCCATGTTAACATTAGTATTTCAAAAAGAAAGAATATTAAAATTTGGTTCATGCTATATAAAATCACGTAACTTGGTCCACTGAAGAGTGGAATGTTCCGAAATACCCTGTATGTACTTAGCCATCTTATTATTATTTACTTTTTGATTAAAATATATTGACTTTAATATGAATGAATAACATTAATTGATGGAAAAATGAAACTACTTAAATTTTCACATTTAAGTTAGGTATATATTCTGTTGCCTGATGCAATAACTGTGCCAAACTGTCACATGAGCTTAGCCTTATGATAATGCATGTCAGATGATACTGTGCTACTGTTCTTGGAATGACACATACTGCCATACTACTTATAATAATTTTTCCTAAATTTCTCATCCATAACACACTCCTTTCTGATCCACTTGAACACGGCAGTTTTTTTTCCTTCCTGATGTTGAAAATTCTGTCAATGTATGTGTCATTAAATCTCAAATTTGAGTTTAAATGGTGATATCAATTTACTCATATCCCTGTATATATATATATTTGTTAAAAAAAATGAAACCCTAAAATAACTGTTTAGGTTTGAAATAGGTACTGTAAGCAGGAATGTAATTATATTTTTACAAGAATAACTTTTAATTTCTGTACATAATGTTAAATAATAAAAAAAACTTGTATGTTGATGTCATCTAACATTATTAATTTATAAAGGTTGTTTCATGAATTTATCTTTTTTGCTAATGTGGTTTGTAAAAATTTTGTTACAGTAAGCAGTTCATATTTTTATTCTTAGGATGAAAAGCAGAAAGAGACTGAAGAAAAGTCAGAAGAGCAAAAGGCTGCAGATAAAGCACGTCCAGTTTCCAGTACACCAGTACCTGGAACCCCATGGCAAGTATAGAATAAAGTGTTAAATGGATTTTTGAAAGCAATACATTCGTCAGGATTTTATAAATTATGAAAATCTGTTATAGTTGACATAATTCATCTTAACTCTAACATAACTGAAATGCAGAAAACAAAAATCAACACATTCAGTTATCTGTTTGGTTCTGACAATTTTTCAGTAGACATAGAAATGAACATCATCTGGGGACACTGATTAAGACATTCAAACTTTCCATCACCTGTGTAGACATTAGTTTTAAGGCTTCAAACTCACACCATTGGTTCTCTAAGAAACACATGGCCTAGTGAATTAAAGTGCTGGTTGTTGAGTTTTGAAAGTTATATAGTCATTGGAAGAAACAGACAAGCCACACAAAGGTTAAATAGAACTGATGCCAGATACAGTGGGGTAAACAAATAGTTGTACACATACAAAATTACTAATAACATTTCATATAATTAACTGTACACAAATGCATAGTAACTAAATATGCATAGAAAACAGGAAAAAATTGATTGATAGAAATAAATCCCATTTATTTATTTTAATGGGTGAAAAAGTATTCATACAATACAAAAAGAATACATGATCTTCATTTAATAGCCATTATTCACTTCTACAGCAACCAATCTCTTGTAGTTTGCAATTAATGATTTGCAAGTTTTAGTTGGGATTTTGTTCCATTCTTCTTTGCATATGGTCTTCAAATCTAGGATGTCTGTTGGAGCTCTTGATTGGATTTGAATTTTCAAATAATGT